>JAULBW010058084.1:0-51128 GCA_032358265.1 Vaucheria bursata
AAGCGCGCCATCGAAGCGGGGCTGTAGCTCAGTTGGGAGAGCGCATCGTTCGCAATGATGAGGCCAGCGGTTCGATTCCGCTCAGCTCCACCACTTCGATCTTTCACACAAGCAAAATCAAAGACTTGGTTGGAAAAAATGGCTAACCGATCTCTCGGTTAGCCATCGGTACGTTCACGATACCTTCTGTAACTTCGGCAGAAACGACTCAAGGACGTCCGGGTGCTTCACGGCGCCGAAGTAAGCAGCAGATTGGTCACTGGGGTCGAACACGACCACCATATCGTGACGCGCGCTGAGTGCCTTCCCCGCCAGCCGAGCGAAGCCGTTGGTATCTTGGGAGGACTCAATCAGCACGAACGACGTGGTTTCATCCCAGTAGCCGCCGTTCGGCTGTCGTATGTTCTCGAGCATGGCCTTGCGGCGCTGCTCGTAGGTTCTGCCTCCAACGGTTTCGTCGGCGATGCGGAAAGTAACGAAATAGGTGCTCATCGACTTACGCCGCCTTCGGTGCGGGCAGCAGCTTGGGGAGGTACTGCAGCGCTGAGTTGTCTCGCCCGCTGAAGTATTCGATCGAGCGATTGGGCAACCACTCCTCGCGGAAGTGCCTGCGCCAGTCCGCGAGGAGGCTCTCAGGATACGCCTTTGCACGGACCCGGCGGCCGTCCTCGTAAAGATGCACGTAGGTCGGCAGTGCGTCGGTGTCGATCCCGTGCACATCACGCAACCACTTGCAGAACATCTTCCCGTGGGAGATATCCGGCACCATGTGCTCGGGCAGTGTGTAACCCATCAGTTCGAGCGGCGCGATCAAAGCCTGGGTCATCTCAGTCAGGATTGAGAAGTGACCGACCGGCACGCTGCGCTGGTTCGCGACATAGCGACGAAGGTGGTACGGCACGACGTTGACGGGAGCCGTCTGCGTCTTTCCGGACATCCAGTCGCGGACCCAGCGGCTGACCTGCACCGAGAACCTGGGTGACAACCACTGAGCCAGATGAACTGCGACGTCGGGGTGCACCCACGTCCCTTGGAGGCGAACGTCGCCGCCCTTCATTGAGATGGCAAGGCCCGAACCGGGAATTCCCGTTTCGGCAGAAAGCTCGGCTATGAACTCGTCTACAGCCTTTCGGCGACGATAATCAAACCAGTCCTTGCCGGCAGCCTGGCACATGGCTGTGGCGTTGATGTACCCGTCATCGGGTCGTTGGTAGATCGTGGCGCCCTCGGCCTTGTGAGGGATTAGTTCCAGATGTGTCTGCACGTAAGAAAACTCCATGGCTTGTTGAAGACGGGCCAGGAGTTGCCCCTAACGCCTTGACAGGCTGTCGACGGTACTTACTACTAATCCTTGTCAGATCGACACCTGCCTACATCGGCAACTCTGGTTAGCTCATCTCGTTTCTGGAGGGAAACGCGTTGAGCTAACTATCGATATGAACGATGGGGCATCGGAGTCGAGAGGCGGCAGCTCTCTTTCCTGTGACTTCACAATCTACATCTGCGGAAGCCCTTGAGGCTGCTTGCTTATTTGCCGGTGCGCAAGTAAACGGGAAGTGAAGCTTTTCCACAGATGGACACTTTGCGATCTCAAAAAACCGCGTCTCAAGGTGCGGCTAACGCATTCCGGGAAAACTCGATTCGGTCACCGTTGTGTCGTCGGTCCACCCAACGCATCGAGCGCTTGATCGGACAGGGTGATCTGGTTCGCCTCGGCGATGTACCTAGCCACCTCGGCATCCGTCGTATGCCCGGTGATCGACTTGATCATCGCGTTCGTACAGCCGGCTTCGGCCATGCGGCGCGCTGCTGCCTTGCGCAGGCCATGCGCGGTGCACTGCGGCAGCTCGGCGCCGTCGCACCAGTCGCGCATCTTGTTGCCGATGCCGTTGGCGGAGAACGGCTTGCCGTGTTCGGTAAGCAGGAACGTCATGTCGCTCGCTGGCATCGCTGCGATCGAGGCGATTAGCTTGGGGTGCATCGGGATCGACAGCGGCGCCTTCGTCTTCTGCTGACGCACGCGAATGCGCTGGCCGTCGACGTGCTGGCGGCCCATCTTCACCATGTCGGACCTACGCTGGCCGGTGTACAGCATAAGGTCGAGCGCCAGGCGGGCGCGTGTGCCGATCGGGTGCGCGGCTTCGTACTGCGCGATCTCCGCTTCGGTCCAGGTGTGGAAACCCTCGGTCTTCTCGCGGTAGCCCTTCACGCCCTGCGTTGGATCATCCTTGCGCCAGCCCTCGTCGAGGGCGAGGGCCATCAGGATCCGGAGCTTGTCGAGCAGCTTGTTGGCGGCGGCCGGCCGGTCGGACATCGCGCCGAGGATGGCCTTGATGTGCTTGCGCTCGATCGTCGTCACCTGCTTGGTGCCGTGCGCGATGCGGAAGCGCTCGAGGGTGGAGCGATACGTCTTCTTCGATGAGGCGGCGAGGCCGGTGTAAGCCGGCGTGCCATAGTACATGGCGATGAGCGCCGAGATGCTGCCGGGCTTGGTTTGTGCGGAGGTGCGCTCTGGCTTCGGCATGACGGTGCCGGCGCGGCAGGCCTCGAGCTCGGTGCGGAACTCTTCGGTCCCTGGCTTCGACTGGAAGTAGTGGGTGGGGGCGCCCTTTGCGCGATACCGCAGGTGCCAGTTGCCGTGCCGGTCCTTGAACTCGGTGACGTTACGCGGCAGTCCGTTCGCTTTGCCCATCTCGCGCCCCTAATTCAATCGTTTCAAGGCGGAAACATAGCCAGCCGGCGTTGGATGAACGGCCCGGTTGGGGACTTTCAACCCGATGGTCGACGCGATCGACGCGACAAGGTCAATGCAGTTTTGGTCGAGGAGTCTGTACTCCTTGAAGTTCCACGAATCCATGGCGTTCAGCACCCGGGACCGTTGACGCCCATCAATTGAAACTCG
Source organism: Vaucheria bursata (assembly GCA_032358265.1). Taxonomy (NCBI): domain Eukaryota; class Xanthophyceae; order Vaucheriales; family Vaucheriaceae; genus Vaucheria; species Vaucheria bursata. Next base: position 2,903 of record JAULBW010058084.1, read on the forward strand.
AAACTCGGAGGTGACGTTGGCGAAGCGCTCCGGCGCCTTGGTAAACTCCGAACTCGTAACGCCCGGCCCCCGAACTACCATCGTCTCATCCTCGGGGTAGAAGCCATAGCAGTCCTCCTTCACTCCACTCCTGAGGACCGTCTCTATGCAGGCGAAGGCGTGCACGACGCCTGCGCCGGGCGCCTTCGGCGACCATCGCTCGGTGCCATAGATCACAAGTTGATATCCAGCCTCGGTCGCTTCAACGGTCACCATTGGCACGATCTCCTCGAGGCTCGTGGTTGGTGACAGGCCCTCCTCACTGTTCGGGAACTGGAACTCCAACGCGTCGAAAATGGAGGGTCTTGGTCGCGACCCCGAAGCCGTCACCTCTTGCTCTTCCCGCGCCATGCGCTCCTCATCGGCCTTCGCCGCAGCGGCGCGTTGCTCTTCTTCAGCGGCCCTTTCCGCTTCCTTGGTATTCGACAGTTGCACCTTTAGCGCCTCAAGCTGGGTCTTCAGCTTGCCGCGCCGCGACTTAAGCTCACGCTGTTCGGTCTGGATTGAGAGGCCCGCACTCTCAATTTTCTTTTTGGCCACATCGATCTGCCTGGCGTCACTGTCGATGGCCGCTCTATTGGCCAGGTACTGATCGATGTCGCGCATGAACTGCTCGACGTTCGCATCCTGTCCAGGAGCGGACACGCACCTGAATTCGCCGCCGACGAATACATCCTGATTCAGGCAAAGCCGAACCGCACGATCCTTGATGACCGCCAAGTCGGCATTTGCCCGATCTTTGGAACGCTGCACTTTGGCGGCGACTTCATTGTGTCGCTCCTTGTCCTGGTTCCATAAGCGTATTCGGTCGTTCAGTTTTCTGGTGCTGGAGCTGATTTGGTCCAATTCCGACTGCAGGCTCGCAATCTGCCGCTCAAGGTCGCTCGAGTTTTGAGCGTGAACCGGCAGGACCTGCGAGAGTATCGCAGCGCACACCAAGAGCAGTCTGACCCACGAGAAGCGCGCCCTACACGGCAGACCGTTTTCCTTGCCCATTGTCGAGGACCTCGTCCCATTCGTTCCCGGCCGTGGCATCGGAGCCGCCGGCGGCGCCGAACCTTGCGACTATCCTCCCCGAGCGGTCAATCTCAATCGAGGCGACGGCGAGGCCGGCCGACTTGGCGCCCTTGAGCACCTTGGCTACGTCGCCCTGGGTGAATGCTGCCGGCCTGGTCATGGCTACACCCGCTGCGGCATTATCAGCGCCAAACGATCGTCATGGGTGGCACCGCGGAGGATGATCGGGCCGCCGCTGGATGACGGGGCCAGCTCGATGGTTTCGGCGTCGAGGGTTGGCAACATCTCGAGTAGATACTCGACGTTGACGCCGATCACCGTTTCCTCGGGCTTGCCGAGGTCGGAGTGCGGCACGACGTCGGCGCCGGTGAAGGCGGGGTTGTTGAAGTCGGTCGCCTGGATCTCGGTCTCGCCCGAGCCGAAGGTCAACTTGATGGCCTTGCCCAGCTTCTCGGCGGACTTCGAGGCGGCGGCGACCTGGCCGGCAGCGGTGAGCGTCGACAGATCGTAGGAGAGCGCCGACGGCTTGCTTACCGGGGTGATGCGGCGCCAGTCGGGGAAGGTGCCGTCGATCAGCTTGGTGATGTACGAAGTGCCGTCGACGGTGATCATGAGCTTCCGTTCGTTACAGCTCATATGCAGGGTTTCGGCCTCGCCGAAGAGCTTGGCGATCGAGCTGCAGGCGACGCGCGGCACGATCATGCCGGCGATGTCGGGGAGCTCCGGCGCTTCCATGTGACGGACGGCCAACTTGTGGCCGTCGGTGGCGACGGCCAGCAGGCTGTCCTTGCGCTTGGGGTCGCTCAGTGCGCCAGGCTGCAGGTAGATGCCGTTGAGGTAGTAGCGCGTTTCCTCATTCGAGATGGCTGGCTCGAGCGCCGTCATCAAGCGGGCGAAGCGGCCGGCGTCGAGTTCGAACTCATGTTGCCAAGTCGGCTCCTCGAGGGTCGGCCAGTGCGTGGCCGGCAAGGTCGCGACCGTGAAGCGCGAGCGGCCGGCGGCGATGACGGCGCCATCCTTGGTCGGCTCGATGGTCAGCGTGGCGCGATCCTTGACGGCCGAGACGATGCCACCGAGCCGGCCGTACTCGATACATACCGGGGCGAGCTCGCCCTCGGCCGGGACGCGCACCGTAATGAAGCGATCGAGGTCGGTCGCCTCGATCAGCAGTTCCTCATCGACGATCGACAGGCGAACACAGGCGAGGATCGGGATCTTCTTGTCGCGGACGATGGCGCTGGTGGCGCGCGACAGCGCGGCGTTCAAGGCTTTGGGCTCGACGGTGACCTTGCTCATCGCAGATCCTCCGGCCGGAGCTCGCCGAGGCCGTCGAAATCGCGGCCGAGCGCGAGTTCGAGGTAGTGCAGCGCCTCGCGCTTGTCGCCGCGGCGCCAGTAGTCGCGAGCACGCACGAAGCTGTAGATGTCCTCGACCTGGCTATCGTCATCCGGGTTTACGAACTGCCCCCGCATGTCGTCGTAGTGATGATCCGTTACAAACTTCGATCGAATAGCCCGTCGCAGCTGTTCCGCACTGGCGCCGCGTAGCGCCTCGTCGACTGTAAGCTCGAACTTGGTCTCGGCCTGGACGGTCATGCTGCCCTCCCGATGCCGCTGCGGTTGGCGTCGCGGATCATGTTGTCGATGGCGCCGAGGAATTCTTCCTCGACGTCGTGGCGATGGCGGAACCTGAGCGCCTTGCCGGGCAGTGGTTCGCCGCTCGGCACCCACTCGGGGCCCTTGCCCTTGACGACGTCGCGATACTCCGTGGCGAGCGCCCGGGCGTCGGCTAGGTCGACGGCCGCCGCGATCTCAGCGGTCGGCTGCGGCAGGCCGAAGTGTGGCAGCACGCCGTTGAACAGGATCCGGCGCTCGAGCGCGACGACGTCGGCGCCCTCTTTTGCCAGCCAGAGCTTGAACGGCGTCGGCAGGTCACGGGTAAACGCCTCGGCCGCATCGTGCAGCAGGCCATAGATGCGCCAGGCGGGCACCTTGATGGCATAGGCCACGGTGAGCGAGTGCTCGGCTACCGAGAGCGGCCAGTGGGTGTTGTTGGCCCACCTCCCCTCGCCCGACAGCTGCCACGCCAGCGCGCGGCGCTCGATCATCCCGGGCTGCGGATCGTTGAAATCGAAGCAGAGCCCGGCGGCGGTGTAGACCCAGAAGGGGGAACGGGCGCTCATCAGAACTTCTTCCCGTCAGCCAGCAGTCTAGCCTCGTGCTTGTGGTCTGCTCGGGTAGCATTGAACGCCATCTTTTCTTCGAAGGCGCCCTGCAGGTCGTACCCGAACCCACCAGCGTAATCGAAGATGCGGATCAGGGCGTCGACAAGCTCGACCTCGGCCATGCGCCGATGCGGGAGCTTGTCGTCCATCAGGTTCTTGCGCTCGCCCTCCATGGCCTCCGAAATTTCGGAGTGGATCAGGCAAAGCAGCTCGCCCTTGTTCCGGTCGATCGGCTGCCCGGTGGCGGGATCCTGCCACCACTTGATATTGGCCTCATGGCAGCGCCTAGCCAATGCGTTCAGGTCTTGCATCACAGCCCCCACAGCTCAACGAGGGCGGCGTGCGCCTTGCGGGCGTTGTCGACGATGCGGAGGTCGAGGTTGGACTGTTCCAGCCCTCCGACGAACACGCGAACCGTCTGCAACACATGGGCCTTGGGCAACTCCTGCTGCCCATCGAGAGCATGAAGGACGCCGCTCATTGAGCGAACCAGCTCGCGAGCCGCAGCGCTGTCTTCACCTGCCACGGCGTCGAAGGCGTCTTGCGCATGGCTCAGGTCGACGATGATGCGGGCCATGATGCCGCCGCGCTGACCGGTGTAGAGCCGAGCCGCCTCGGCATGGATTTCGTCCCAGAGGGCGCCAAGTTCGGCGGCTTCGAAGTTCGCCTGGCGCAGGTGGGCGAAAGCATCTGTTTCGCTGGGGATGAGGCCGGCGAGGTGGGCGGCGGCGGCGGCGACCCGTTCCTTACGGTACTCGGGATAGAGGTCCCACGGCTGAGCCGGGGCGATGGGCGCAACCGTCTCGGCCTCGGCGGCCCGGCGGGCCAGCCGCTTCACCGCGCCGATGTTGACGCTGATCTGGCTGTCGGTGAGGTCGCAGGTTTCTTCGGCCTGCTGGAAGTCAGCGATGGTGACGCTGGGACCTTCGTCCGGATCGCCATGCGGATTGATGCGCCGCACCACGGCGAGCATGCGCTCCTGGACGGACATGGCCGCGATGGCCGGTGAGAGTTGGGTGGTGGTCGGAACGTCGAGCATTGCGCCCTCCAGTGTTGAACTGGCGGGCAACGTAAGTTTGGCTTACTTTTCTGTCAAGAGCCTTACGTAAGCCGCACATCCACAGGCTTACGCACAGGCACAACTACGACTCAAATTGTTCTTGTTACGTTCTCGTTTCTGAGTCAGCGTTAAGGAATTCGTGAGGGAGTGATAACGGTGCTGACATACTTCGTGGTTCAAACTTTTCAGCGTTCACCCCGGGGGATTGTGTACCCGGAAGAGCCGCGCCAGGTGCAGAGCGCGGAGATTGCAAAACGCACGGCAGCTCGGCTGGCGTCGGAGACGGAAGCCGTCGTGGCGTTCTCGCGCACCGGGGACCCGACCACCGGCGACTTTGACGATGCGGTGATCATAGCCAGCTACGGCATCGTGCCGTGGGAGCTTACCGAGCACGCCCTGGCTAGTTAGCGCCGGTTGTACTTTCCGACCACGCGATGACAGGTCGGCCAATCGATCCGGCTTGCGGCAAACTCTTCCGGCGGCTGAAACTGCTCAAGGTGCCACTCTCGTTCGGTCCAGCCGTTCAACTGTTTGATCATAGCCTCCGCCTCGTCGAGATTGTCGGGCGGGAGATGATAGAGGACAACGTCAGTGTCCCTTGCGGGCGGCAGATGCGGGTTGACGAGGGCGGTATCACCATCCTTGTAGACGGGATACATGCTGCCGCCCTTGATCAGCAGACCGTAGCCGCCTTTGACATTCTCGAGCACGGCCGGCCGCTTCACCGAGTCGATCTGGTCGAAGGTGATGATCTCATGTCCGGACCCGCCCATGGCGGCGGCGTAAACCGGAATCCGCCCTTCCGACAGCAACTCTCGGCCGGGGATAATGTCAGCCGGAAAGCCCTGGGCTGACTGCCTTCTGGGAACTCGCCCGGATGAAGTTGGCCTTGGCCCGACCCCTGCCCGCTTAAGCAGCCACTCTGAGTCCACACCAAGCAGCTCAGCGAGTTGCGTCAGCCGACCCAAATTCGGCCTGGTGGAGTCATTTTCCCACTGAGCGACGCTCTCGCGACGGATGTTGAAGCGGGCCGCTACGTCATCCTGACGAAGCCCCTGAGCCTCCCGAGCTTCCCGGATGCGCGAACCAAGTGTGTCTGCCATGGCGAGCATAGTAATCGTAGCTTACCTTTCGTCACGCACGTAAGGGGGCTTGACTCCTTACGTAAGCTAATCTTACGTTCCGCCCATGATCGAGATTGTCGAACGGGCAGCAGAGAAAGCAGGCGGACTGACCAAGCTCGCGAGCGGGCTGGGGATCAAGCACCAAGCTTTCTATTCATGGACCAATGTGCCAGCCGAGCGGGTCATCCCGATCGAGCGCCTGACAGGCATCAGTCGACATGACATCCGCCCGGATCTCTACCCTCGCGACGACGAGGGCGGGAAATGAAGTTCATCCCCTCCCTGGCCGCGGTCTCCCTCCCCCGCGGCGATGCCGAACCCCTCCCCCTCCCGGGGTGCGGCGACCTGCCGGCCGACATCGCCACTCGCGGTGTCGGCCGGGCTTTTCCTGACCTGGTCGGGATGGCGCTTGAGGAAATGCACGAGCGACGCGTTGGCGGCGACGAGTTCGGGCGAGGGTCGATAGGCCATGTGACGCTCCATGCCGGTGTTGTCCGCAACCTGAATCCGGCCACGCCTATCGTCACGTGGCAGCAAACTGGGAAATTGCCATGCTGAACGCCGTTGAACTCAACGCGCTGAAGGCAGCGCAGAAGCGGTTGGTCAGCCGCAATGGCGGGCAGGAAGCCTGCACCCTGGTGCCGGGCATCCGCATCAGCCGCCACCAAAGCTTCAATGACTACGGCAACCCCGACCTGCCCGAGCGCCACATGACAGTGGACGTGGTGGCGACGCTCGAACGCTTCGCCGGCATCGAGGTGACCCGGGTGCTGGCCGAACTCAACAACTGCCTGCTGGTGCCGCTGCCAGCTGCGCTGGGCTCCGGCGCGCTCGCCGAAGGCACCGGGCAGACAGTCAAGGAAGTCGGCGACGTGATGGTGAAGATCGGCGAGGCGCTGCGCGATGGACACGTCGACGGGGCCGAGGGCCGCGCCATCCTCGTCGAGATCCGCGAGGCGATGATCTCGCTGGCCGCACTCGCTGAGGCGGTGAAGCAGCAGGCCGATACCGGGGGAGACGAGTGATGCTGGAGTTTCATCCGCTCGCCAACCTGTTCCCGCTGATCGAAGGGCAGGCGTTCCTCGACCTGGTGGCCGACGTGAAGGCCAACGGGTTGCATGAGAAGGTTGTGCTTCTCGACGGCAAGATACTCGACGGTCGCAACCGCTACCGCGCGCTCTGGGCGGCCGGCATCCTCGATCAGACATGGCCGGGCGAAGGGCCTGAGGATCCGGGCTCGCGGCGCTACTTCGTCCAGTACGATATCGAGGACTCCGGCGATCCGCTCGCTTGGGTGCTGTCGAAGAACCTGCACCGGCGTCACCTCGACGAAAGCCAGCGCAGCGCAGTCGGCGCGAAGCTCGAAACGCTTGGTCACGGCGGCCAGCGCCATGGCGGCGACGATCAAGATGCAAGTTTGCAGCTGACCCGCTCAGCCGTAGCCGAGATCGTCAACGTCTCGCCGCGCTCGATCGCCAGCTCGAAGAAGGTGCTGAACGAAGGCGCGCCCGAACTGTTCACCGCCATCGAAACCGGCCGGGTGAAGGCGTCGGTAGCGGAGAAGCTGCTCGTGCTGCCGAAGGACAAGCAGGCCGAGGCGGTGACGCTGCTCGAGCCGAAGAAGCTGACGACGCTGGCCAAGCAGGCGACGCGCGACATGGTCGAGAAGCGGCTGGCGGACAAGACGCGCCAGCTGCCGACCGAGCAGTATGCCGTGATTTACGCCGACCCAGCCTGGCAGTTCGATGTCTACAGCCGCGAAACCGGGCTCGATCGCGCCGCCGACAACCACTACCCGACCCAGACCACCGACGAGATATGCAAGCTGCCCGTCGGCACCATCTCGGCGCCGGACTGCGCGCTGTTCCTCTGGGCCACGGCGCCAATGCTGCCCGACGCGCTGCGGGTGATGCGGTTCTGGGGGTTCACCTACAAGACCTGCTTCAGCTGGGACAAGGTGACCGAGGGCACCGGCTACTGGAACCGCAACCGGCACGAGCTGCTGCTCGTCGGCACGAAGGGCAACATCCCCGCCCCGGCGCCCGGCACGCAGTGGCCGAGCGTGATCGTCGCCAAGGCCGGCCGCCACTCGGAGAAGCCCGTCGAGGGCTACGAGCTGATCGAAGACTATTTTCCCAACCTGCCCAAGATCGAGCTGAACGCCCGCATCCAGCGGCCAGGCTGGAAGGCATGGGGCCTCGAGGCTCCTGAGGTGGCCGAGGCAGTCATGGCTTCCGAGGATGGGGAGGCGGGTGCTGACGCCTCCCCATCCGATCCTCGTGAGGGTTTCCAGCAGCTGGTCAAGGCATCGAAGATCGCGCACGGATCCTACTCCCGGGCCACTGCGGAGCCGATCCTAAGGGCGGCGTACGCGTGCGATCCGATCATCCCCACCAAGGAACTGGCGGACGCCCTCGGGCACCCGGTCGGCACAGTGCTGACCTGGGCGCATCGGCTTGAACTGACGAAGCTGGAACGTCGCGGCGGAACGGGCCGGTTCGGGCATGCCATCGGGGGGGGGCGTCTGAATGACCTCGCTCCAGACCAAGGCGGCGATCGTGATGTTTGAGAGCGGCCATTTCGACACCGCCGACATCGCGCAGCTGCTCGGCGTGGCCGAGGCGAACGTGCTGCGGATGCTGCAGGCGAGCCGCGACATTGTGCGCGAGATGTACCGCGACATGACCACGCCGGCGAACGACGCGAGGCCGGCGTGACGAAGCGCAAGTTGCTCCTCGCTGACCTGCTCTGCGGCGCCGGCGGATCGTCGACCGGGGCCGAGCGGGCACTGCTCGAAATCGGCTTCGCGCCCGAGAATTTCGAGTTCGTCTGCGTCAACCACTGGCCGACAGCCATCAAGACGCACAGCATCAACCACCCCCGAGCGCGGCACTATGTGCAGGACATCGCAACGGTGCGGCCGCACCTGCTGGTGCCTGAGGGCTATCTGGACCTGCTGATGGCCTCGCCGACCTGCACGCACCATTCGGTGGCGCGCGGCGGGAAACCCACCTCAGACCAGCAGCGCTCGGACCCGTGGCACATCATCACCTGGCTCACCGAGCTGCGGGTGAAACGGATCATCATCGAGAACGTCTGGGAGTTCATCGGCTGGGGACCGGTGGATGTGCGCACCGGCAAGCCCGTGGCGTCTCGCAAGGGTGAGTATTTCCAGGCGTGGATCGACACCATCCGCCGCCTCGGCTTCGAGCCCGAGTGGCGGAAGCTCAACGCTGCCGATTATGGCGACGCCACCACGCGGCAGCGGTTCATCCTGATGGCGCGCAGCGACGGACGCCGCGTCATCTGGCCCGTGCAAAGCCACCAGCGGCGCGAAGAGGGGCGGCTCGAACTGTTCCCGAGCCTCAAGCCCTGGCGGCCGGCGCGCGAGATCATCGACTGGTCAATCAAGGGCAAGTCGATCTTCGGCCGCAAGAAGCCGCTGGCACCGAAGACGCTGGCCCGGATCTATGCCGGCGCGGTCAAGTTCGGGTGGCCCGAGCCGTTCTTGGTGGTGTTGCGCAACCATATGGCTGGGCAGTCGGTCGACGCGCCGCTGCCGACCATTGCCGCCGGCGGCGGGCATATCGGGCTGGCGCAGCCGATCCTGTTGTCGCCTTACAGCAGCGGCGCGCCTCGGATTGCCGACGATCCGTTGCCGACGATCACAACCGGCGGTGCAGGGGCCGATGATCGGGTCGGATGTGCCCGCCCGATGCTGGTGGAGCCGTTCGTGCTGTCCCGGCATGCCGAGGGAGCGCCGCGCTCGATCGACGATCCGACACCGACGCAGGTGGCCAAGCAATCGCATGTGCTGATCTCGCCATACTATGGGTCTGGATCCGGCGAGACATGTGTGTCGGCTGAGGGACCGCTGCCGACCGTCACGGCCAAGGGGCGCTTCGGGATGGTTGTCCCGGTCACGCACTCTGCGGGGGGCAACGCGGCGCGCGACGTCGATGCGCCACTGCCGACGCTGACGACGGCCAAGGGCGGCGAGTTCGCCGTGGTGATGCCAGTCACGCACACGGGCGGCGACCGGACGCGCGACCCAGATTTCGAACCTCTGCCCACCGTCACCGGCGCCAATCGCGGCGAGTTGGCCTTCATCACGGCGCAGTTTGGCGAGCGCCAGGGTCAAGCGCCGCGAGTGCATGACATCGACCAGCCGGCGCCGACCATTGCCGCTACCGGACACGTGAACCTCGTAGAGGCGACCGAGCATTACGACATCCTGTTCCGGATGCTGGAGCCGCACGAGCTGGCGGCAGCGATGGGCTTCACTACCGACGACGAAGAGTACGAGTTCGCCGGCACCAAGACCGAAAAGATCAAGCAGATCGGCAACGCCGTCTCGGTGGCAAAGATGAAGGCCTGCGTTGGCGCTCTGATGGCCGATGCCGCGCCGAAGCTGCAGGTCGCTGACGAACTGCGGGTGGCTGCAGAATGAGCTCCCGCCCTTCCCTCATTGCTCCAGCTCCGCCGATTGAGGCGTGTGCCCACTTCTTCCCTGACGGCTCGGCCTTCCTCGAGGTGGCCATGGTCGGCACTGGCAACGACGTGCTCTACAGCCGCGACCAGGTCGACCAGCTCGAAGAAAAGATCGCCGCCTTCAAGCGCGCGGTGACCTGGGAAGATGCCCGGCCGATCGAGCGCACCCACAAGTACCGTGAGGTGCTGTGATGCCGCGGCACGCAAACCCAGACGTTCCAGACCGCCTCCGTAACCGCGTGCTCGACGTGGTGGCGGATGAGTTCGGCGTCGACCGTGACGAGCTGCTGTCGCGGCGCGGCCCTGACCCCTGGGGGACGCTGGCCCGCCACATCGCGCATTACGTGGTGAGCGTCGAGGGTGGCTTTGGCGCGATGTCGACCGGCCGGGCGTTCGGGCGGGACCACAGCCAGATTACCTATGCCGCACAGCGGATCGAAGACCGCCGCGACACGCCGGTATTCGAGCATGCCATCGAGCGGGTGACCTCGAGACTCAGGAGCGAGGGCCTGCTGCAATGACCTTCCAGTTCCCCGCCTTCCGGCAGATCGTCGACAGCGCATCCCGCGTGCCGCCGCTGCCCTATCGCGACTTCCTCGAGCGCAAGGTGCGGATGGCGCAGCCGCTTGGCATCGAGATCGACGACGGCGACATCAACCCGATCCTGAAGCCGCACGCCCGGGCCATCGTCAAATGGGCGGTGCGCGGCGGTCGGCGCGCCATCTTCGCGGCGTTCGGGCTGGGCAAGAGCGTGATCCAGCTGGAGATCGCCCGGATCCTGTTGCACCACTTTGGCGGCCGCGGCCTGATCGTGCTGCCGCTCGGCGTGCGGCAGGAATTCAAGAAGGATGTGCGGCTGCTGATGACCGGGGAGCACCCGAACATCAGCGATGCGCAGCGCGAGGAGCTGCGCGCCTGGCTCGCCGGCCGGCCGGAGCGGCAGATCGAGATCAGCTTTATCCGCTCGATCGAGGAGACCGCTGAGACCGGCCTCTACATGACCAATTACGAGACGGTGCGGGACAGGAAGCTCGACCCGGCCGCCTTCACCGTCGCCAGCCTCGACGAGGCGAGCGTGCTGCGCTCGTTCGGCAGCCTGACCTACCAGAGCTTCCTGACCCTGTTCGAGCGGGTGCGGTTCCGCTTCGTCGCCACGGCGACGCCCTCGCCCAACCGGTTCAAGGAACTGATCCACTATGCCGGGTTCCTCGGCGTGATGGATACCGGCCAGGCGCTGACCCGCTTCTTCCAGCGTGACAGCGAGAAGGCGGGCAACCTGACCCTGTTTCCGCACAAGGAACAGGAGTTCTGGCTGTGGGTGGCGAGCTGGGGCGTGTTCCTGCAGCGGCCGAGCGACCTCGGCTTCTCGGACGAAGGCTATGACCTGCCCGAGCTGATCGTCCGCTGGCACGAGGTGAAGACCAACCTCGCGGATGCCGGCGCCGACCGCGACGGCCAGGGCATATTGTTCCGCGGCAGCGTGCGCGGCCTCGCCAATGAGGCCAAGGAACGCCGCGACACGCTCGGCACCCGCATCGCCAAACTGGCCGAGATCGTCAACGCGGCGCCGGCCGACCACTTCATCCTGTGGCACGACCTCGAGGACGAGCGGCGGGCGATCGAGGATGCGTTGCCGATCCGCGAGTACGATACATGGCTTGAGTACCGCGATGGCCATCCCAAGGGCCTCGAACTATATGAGCGGCACTATTCAGCCCACAAGTATGCGGATGGGCGCGAGCGGTCGCTGTTCGCAGGTCCCGGCTTCAAGACGGTGCTACTCAGTCGCGAGCGCGACGCTCTCTTCGTCTGGCGGAAGTTCATCGACGACTCCGGCCAAGAGGGCATCAACTGTGCGGTGTTCCGCAACGAAGGGGCACGCCTATCGTCTGACCTCATCCGTGAGGCAATGGCAATCGGCTGGAAACGCTGGCCGGGCGAGCGGTTCTACACTTTCGTCGATGAGGCCAAGACCGCGAGCCGCCGCGGCCGCGCATCGCAGCCCGGCAAGTGCTTTATCGAAGCCGGCTGGCGCACCTGCGGAACCACCAAGAGCGGTCTCGCCATCCTCGAAGCGCTGCCGGGTGCGCCGGTGCCGCAGGTTGAACCGAAAGAGGCACTGCGCGCCGTTTACGGGTCGCAGGATCTCGACGAACGCGAGCAGCTGGTGATCGACTTCTCGGACGGGAAGTACCGGCTGCTGGCCGGCAAGCCGGTGATGCTCGGCTCGGGCTGCAACTTCCAGCGGCACTGCCACCGGGCGGTGTTCGTCGGGGTGAACCACAAGTTCAACGACTTCATCCAGGCCATCCACCGGCTGCTGCGCTTCCTGCAGGAGTACGCCGTCGAGATCGACATCGTCTACGCCGAGAGCGAGCGGGAGACGGTGACCGACCTCAAGGCCAAGTGGGACCGCCACAACCGACTGGTCGAGGAAATGAGCAAGATCATCAGAACGTATGGCCTCAACCACGAGGAGATGGTGGCTGACCTGGTGCGCACCATCGGGGTGGAGCGGATCGAAGCCGCCGGCGAGGGCTGGACCGTCGCCAACAATGACTGTGTCGAGGAGATGGGGCTGATCGACAGCGACAGTCTAGACCTGGTGGTGACCTCGATCCCGTTCTCGAAAAAGTATGAGTACACCGAGAGCTACCACGACTTCGGCCATGCCGATGACGACGAGGGGTTTTTCGAGCAGCTCGACTACCTGACGCCGCAGCTGCTGCGCGCCCTGAAGCCCGGCCGGCTCGCCTGCATCCACATCAAGGATACGATCGAGTTCGGCTCGCTCAACGGCTTCGGCTTTCCGACGGTGAACCCGCTGCATGCCAAGTGCATCGCGCACTATACGGCGCACGGCTTCGCCTACATGGGGATGATCTACATCGACACCGACGTGGTCCGGGAGAACAACCAGACCTATCGGCTGACGATGAAGGAGATGCTGAAGGATTCCACCCGCATGGGGGTGGGCAGCCCCGAATATGTGCTGCTGATGCGGAAGCCGCAGACCGACCGGACGCGCGGCTATGCCGATGACCCGGTGCAGAAATCGATCACCGAGTATTCGCTGGCGCGCTGGCAGCTCGATGCGCACGCGCGCTGGCGCTCGAACGGTGATCGGTTTCTGACCACCGACGAGCTGTCGGCGCTCGGGCCCGACATGCTGGTGAAGCTGTTCAAGGAACAGACGCGCCACGCGCTCTATGACTTCGAAAGCCACGTGCGGATCGGCGAGGCGCTGGGGAAGCGCCGGCAGCTGCCGACGAAGTTCATGGCGCTGATGCCCGGCTCGGCTCGCACCGACGTCTGGGACGACGTCAACCGGATGCTGACGCTCAACGGCGACCAGGCGAAGAAGAACCTCGAAAAGCACGTCTGCCCGCTGCAGTTCGACATCGTCGACCGGCTGATCACCCGCTACTCGGCGCCGGGCGAGATGGTGTTCGACCCATTCGGCGGGCTGTTCACGGTGCCCTATCGGGCGCTCGCGCTGAAGCGCCGTGGTCGGGCGGCCGAGCTGAACCCGGGCTACTTCCTCGACGGGGTCAAGTACCTCGAGGCGCAGGAGCGCGCCGTCGGCATGCCGACGCTGTTCGACCTGATGGGGCTCGAGGAGCCGGAAAATGCGTGAGCCGCTTCCCGAACGCCGTCGCAGCTACGCCGTCGAGGTGGTGCACATCTGGTCGCTCGGCACACCTCAGGAGATCCATGAGCCGCTGCTGGTGACCATCGGCCTCTATGACGATGACCGGATCGGTGAGGTGTTCATCGACAGCATGGCGGAGAAGCTCGGCCGGCTGTCGCAGCGCACCATCGACCTGCAGAAGGACGTTGCCGTCACGATCTCGATCGCGCTGCAGCATGGCGTGCCGATCGAGGAGCTGCGGGCCGCCTCGGCGCGCTCTGAATCCAATGTGATGGGCAAGGTGCGGGTGATGCCGGCGACGATCGCCGGAACCGTGCTGGATGTGCTGGCCATCGAGCAGGCTAAGCTGCGGGAGGCACGGAAATGACCGATACGCCAGCCCAGCGCCATGCACGCCGTGAAGCCGACCGGCACAAGCACAAGGTCGGCCTGCAGCGGAAGAAAGACCGTCACATCATGGTGGTGGTGCGCCAGGTGCTAGCCGACTACGCGGACGGCCGGGGCGCGACAGCCTGCATGGAAGCGATCAAGAAGGCGGCGGCCGAATGAACCGACGCGACCGCATCCGCGAGAAGGTGATGGCGCGCGTTGTCGAGGTGCTGGCTCCGGAGTGGATGCCGCCCGAGCTCGGCCCCTGCCTGCTGTGGACCGGGCCGACATCGGGGGACGGCCGGGGCGGCGACTATCCGCGCATGAACCTCGATGGCCAGACGGTAGCGGTTCACATCGTCAGCTGGACCAATGAGCACGGCTTCGTGCCGGGCAAGAAGCAGCTCGACCACCTCTGCCGCCGGCGCAGGTGCGTCAATGACCGCCACCTCGAGCTGGTCACCCACAAACAGAACCAGAAGCGGCGCGACCAGGCGCGGCGAGAGGCGGCAGAATGACGACTACCTTCAAAGCTGCCGCACTCCAGCTCGCCGGCTGGGGTTGGCCCGTCTTTCCCTGTAACCCGAAGACCGGACGCGGCGGCAAGGCCCCGCTGATAAAGGACGGGTTCAAGCAGGCGACGACGGACCCCGACCAGATCGCGATGTGGTGGGATCGCTTCCCGCTGGCATTGATCGGGGTAGTGCCGGGACAGGCCGGTTTCCTGGTGGTCGACCTCGACCCTGGCGAAGGCGAAGCCCCGCAGGACGTGCTGGCGCGCCTCGAAGCGAAGCTCGGCGAGCAGTTGCCCGAGGTGCCGCGCGTGCGCACGCAATCGGGCGGCTGGCACCTCTACTTCGCTCGGCCGGCCGGGCTGGAGATCGGCAACTCCAAGCCGATGCCCGATATCGATATCCGCTGCGACCATGGCTATGTGATCGTGCCGCCATCGCGGATGGCCAATGGCAACGCCTATGTCTGGGAGGTGCCTTTCGACGGCGAGATGATCGAGGTGCCGGCGTCGCTGCTGGAGCTGATCGTCAAGCCGGAACCGCCGGCGTATGAAGCTCCTGCCTTCGCCGACGCCCCTGCCCCCTACTCCGAGGACCCCGGCGACGTCGCAGTGCGGCGCTACGCCAAGGGGGCGCTGGAGAAGGCAGCCGCCGACATGGCATCGACCGCGCCGGGAGGCCGCGGTTCGGCGTTGAACGGCATCGCCTTCTCGATGGGTCACTACGTGGCCGCTGGCGTGCTCAGTGAGCGCGAAGTGTTCGCCGCGCTGCAGGACGCCGCCGACATGTGCGGGCTGACCAAGGAAGACGGCCCCAAGGAACGCGACGCCAAGATCAGGCGCGGCCTTGAGGCGGGGGCGCGACAGCCCGGAGATATTCCCAGCCGGATGGCTCGCATCCGCGACGAGGCGCGCTCGCGCGCTCGCCGCTCGCCTCCCTCTCGCTCGGCCGGCCGTCGAACAGAGCCGCCGCGCGGCGATGGAGATGGTCGGGGCCCCACACCCCCGGGGGATGATGGTGAGGGTGGGAATGGAGACGATGGTTCCCTCGACATTCTGAGGCGCTGCGCTGTCGAACCAGAGACCGACATCGGCAACGGCCGGCGGCTGCTGCACCGGCACCGGGACAAGCTGCTCAATGTGGCCAACCGCGGGGTGCACGTGTTCGACGGCCGGCGCTGGGCATGGGACGAAACCGACAGCCTGGCGCGCCGGCTCTGCCACGAGACGGCGGAATGGATCGGCGAGGAGCGCAGCGTCATGCAGCGCTTCGAGATCGAGCAGCGCATCATTGCCGACGCCGAGGCGACGGCCGGCGAGCTGAAGGGGCTGCGTGGCCTCAAGCCGGCCGACCTCACGGCGGAGCAGAAGGCGCGCATGGCGCAACTGCAGAGTCTCGAGGTCGCGGCCGGCGAAGCGATGAAGGCATTCTCCGACCGCAAGGCGGCGCGCGCCCGGCACGCCAAATCGTCGGCCTCGACCTCCAAGGTCGACAACATGCTGCGCGAGGCCTCGCCCTACATCACCCGCATCATGTCGGACCTCGACCAGGATCAGCTTGCGCTCAACTGTCTCAACGGCACGGTGCGCTTCTTCGAGACCAGGCAAGGTGATCGCTCGATCTGGGATGTGCGGCTCGACCCGCATGTGCGCGAGGACTACCTGACCAAATGCTGCGCCGCCGAGTTCAACCTCGATGCAGTGGCCCCGCTGTTCGAGGCCTTCATCGAGCGCATGCAGCCCAACGAAGAAACGCGGGCCTTCATCCAGCGATTTCTCGGCTACTGCCTTACCGGGCTGACGCACGAGCAGGTGTTCGCGTTCTTCCATGGTGGCGGTCGTAACGGCAAATCGACCCTTGTCGACATCGTCTGCCGGATCATGGCCGACTATGCGGCCACGGTGCCGATCGAAACGCTGGCAGGTGACCAGCGGCGCAAGGGCGGCGACGCCACTCCAGACCTCATGCGGGTGCCTGGCGCACGCCTGGTGCGCGCCAGCGAGCCGGAAGCGGGCGTGAAGTTCAAGGAGGCGATGATCAAGTCGCTGACCTCGGACGAGCCGATCCTGATCCGCGGGCTGCACAAGGACTTCATCGAGATTTACCCCGACTTCAAGCTCGTCGTTTCCGGCAACCACAAGCCGCGCATCGACAACGACGACAACGGCATCTGGCGGCGCGTCAACCTGGTGCCCTGGCCGGTGAAGCTCTCGCCAGTGCAGGTCGACAAGCAGCTCGGGCGCAAGCTCTGGCTGGAGCGCGACGGCATCCTTGCCTGGCTGATCCGGGGGACGCTCAGCTACCTCGAACGGGGGCTCGACCCTCCGGACGACGTGAAGGCGGCGACGGACGAGTATCGGGCCGAGAGTAACCCGATCGGCGCCTGCCTCGACGCCTACTTCGAGTTCACCGGCGACGACCATGACCGGTTGGACCCGGGCGAGATCTTCAACGTCTACGAGCGGGGACGGCACAAACAGGGCTGGCCGCAGTTCGGGCTCGCGACCTTCAACAAGCGCCTGCCCGACCAGGCGGAGGCGCGTGGCGCGCCCAAAATCAAGAGCATGGGCCTCTCGACCTACACCGGGATCAAGCTTTCGGCTGCCGGTCAGGAGCTGATGCGCAGCACGATCGCGGAACCCCGCACCCCCTCCACTGGCACCAACGATGATTGATCAGGGAGGCAAACCCTCCCTCAAGGGCGGCAGGAGGGAGGCTGGGGGTTTGGGGGAAGGTGCGTCCGGTCAACGACTTAGCGCCGTTCAGGGAGGCAAGGGAGGCAAAACCGTGCAGGTGCGCGCGTAAGGGGTTCTGAAGGGGTGGGGGGGGAGTGTGTTGAAGGTCTCTATGTGTAGGTCTGCAAATGCCTCCCTTCCTCCCCTACCCTCCCTCAACTTCTCGAAAAGTGACTTGAATTCAATCTCTTAAGACGGCGGCTTGGGACTTTACCGAGGTGTGTTTCCCTCCCTTGTCCCTCCCTGACGCCAAATTGCCTCCCTAGAGGCCGGAAAGGGCGAAAGATGACGAAGATGGTGAAGCCGGCGGCGATGCGTGAAGGCCGGGATATCGAGTGGCTGGTGAACTGGGCGCTGGAGAAGCAGGGCCTGGGGCGCGACTTCGGACCGGTAATTGCCGGCCGCAGCGGCGATATCCCGACGGGCATGCGGGTTGACGGTGGCGGCCACTCCAACGATGGCAAATGGGTGCACGCCGATGCTGAGGTGATCTCGCGGCAGCTCGACGCGATGGCGCGCGATGAGCGCTCGGCCGCAGCGGTCGCCCTGGTGGTGCACTATGGCCGGGTTGGGACGCGGCCGGATTGGGGCGACAACGCCTCGGGTCGGTGGGAACTGCTGCGTAAGGGCAACGGCAAGGCCATCCGCCGCTTTCAGGACCAGCGCAAGGGCGTTGGCCTGATCGGCTTCGAATGGGAGTGGGTCGGGAACCGGGTGGAAGACCTGGAGCGGATGATGCTGGGATATGCCGCCTGGCATGCGGCCCTCGTCGACGTGCGCGAGGCGATCAACCCGAAGCTGACTAAGTACGTCGCAACGGGCCCGATCGTGCTTAGTTCACCGTGGGATGAGCCGGAGCGGACGGTGCACTATCCGGCGGCTTAAGAGCAAAGTCGACCCTAGCTGGTTATGCGAGAGATGCGCTGCCAAGGGACGAATATCGCTCCCCTACTCCCATTCTCAAACAGCAAAAGTCCATCCGTCGCCGGCATGACTATTGTTACCCGACTATTTGGCAATGCTGAGTCTGCCCACGACAGGTCGACACGTGGCGCCCAAGTTCTAAGATATTCAACCCATGAAACTCCAAGACCAAACGCTGTCGATAAGAACGCTAGACTGGCAAGCACAACCTGCATCTTTGTCCGAAATTGAGATTTTGCTCTACCAAATACAGGCAATGCTATTACGACGAATGCTATCGCGAATGCCAGTCCGATTAGCAGACCATTCCTAGCGGAGCGAGGTAACTTCGTAATGTCAGGCACCTCTAACTGCAGAGTAATTGATAGACTGATCGTCGCCCAAAAGAACAACAGGAAGACTATCAACGCTCCTGACATTGAGGCGAAACGCTCGTCCCATCGGAGATCACGGTTGCCCCACACGTTCATCGCTGGAGCCCGGCGTCTAAAGCGCCGTGCCAATCGAAGACCGTGTCTCCAGCCGACGCGCCAGCCTCGCCGGCTTCCCTCGGCAATACCCAAGGCAATGTTGTAGATGATGCCAAATTGCGCGGCGGTTGGCCAAACGTAATCATAAAGCAACCTTCCGATAGTTACCAGCAAAGCCGCGCTTGCAATGTAGAACCCCAGAAGGACCAATAAGTGACCCTTGTCGATTATTGGAAGCAGGCCAATTCCCAACTCCATCGTTGCGCCGGTGGTAAACGCTGTGGTTAGGGCAAATCCAATGAATATCGCTCGAACAACATCAGCTGGGCGCAAGAATACGTATCCCCATGGGTTCGTACTTTTATGCGCCCTAGCTCGACCTCTCTCAAAAGGACCCACGACTTACCTCCCCAGGTAGAGCTGTGGCTAACACGACCCGCTTGCCAAGGGGGAAAATATTTGACACATATCGGGACAGATAATCGGGACTCAGACGCGCCACGGGCAACCGGCGGCGCGTTTTGCATTTCGGGCCAGAGGTCCGACCAGTGCAACCGATGCAATTTTGCATCTTGAGGTAGCAGCGCAATGGGCAAGCTCAAGGCGCTGCGCCCTGCCCTTACCACCCTGAAGCCTCGCCTTGGGTTTGCACCCGGTGATGAGAAGGCGGCCGACAAGTCCCGCAACCTGATGGCGCCATGGCGCGCCTGGTACAACACCGAGCGCTGGCGCAAGCTACGCATGCAGGTCTTCGTGCGTGACCACTTCGTCTGTCAGCGGACTGGTGCAGTGTGCGTGGGCAAGTACCCTGCCCCCAGTAGCCCGGTGGCCAACCACAAGGTGCCACACAAGGGCAGCCCGGAACTGTTCTGGGACATCAACAACATCGAGACCGTGACCAAAGAGGTCCACGACAGTCTCATTCAGGCTGAGGAGCGAGCGCTGCCGCAGGTGTAGGGGGGGTAGGCAAATCTCTGCCAACCCCTCCCCTTTCTAGACCGGCGCTCCCCTCACGCGGGGATTTTTTTCTGATGGATGTGGAATTTGACCTGCTCGGTGACCCCATCCCCGAGGGGTTTGGGCGTCGTGGTAGGCCGCCGCATGTACCGAGTGATGAAAAGCGTAGGCTTGTCATACAGTTACTGGCGTTCGGCAAGTCGGTGGAGTTCATCTCGGCGGCGCTGAGCATCACGCCGCCGACGCTGCGGAAGAATTATTTTCGAGAGCTTCGGGCGAAGGAAGAGGCGCGGGCCCGGGTTGAGGGCCGGCTGATCTCGGCGCTGATGGCTGAGGCTGAGGCCGGCAACGTCAGCGCCATCGACAAATACTTCAAGCGCCTCGACAAGCACGACCTGGCGCAGCTCGCTGCCCTCGCGGCTAACCGCCCAGACACCGCCCAGCCGACCGAGCGCAAGGGCAAGAAGCAGGCGCAGCGCGATGCCGCCGGCGAGGTCGCAGGCCTCTACGCTCCGCGGCCTGGGCCGAAGCGGCTCGACGGCTGATGTTCGCAGCGCCGGAGTGGTCGACAGCTTGCCCGGACTGGCAGGAGCGCATTGTCGCGCGCCGCTCGCTGATCCCCTGCGGCGCGCTGTTCCAGCCGCAGGCCGATGATGCGCTCGCCGTATTCAAGGCGCTGCGCATCGTCGATGCGCCCGGCCAGCCGACATTCGGCGAGGCCTGCGAGCCGTGGGTGTTCGACTTCGTCGGCGCCATCTTCGGCGCCTATGATGCCGATGCCGGCAAGCAGCTTATCCGCGAGTTCTTCCTGCTGATCAGCAAGAAGAACTCGAAATCGACGATCGCCGCCGGCATCATGGTGACGGCGCTAATCATCAACTGGCGGCACTACTCGGAGCTGCTGATCCTGGCGCCCACCCTCGAGGTGGCCAACAACAGCTTCAAGCCGGCCGCCGCGATGGTGCGTGCGGATCCGGTGCTGGCCGAGCTGCTGCACATTCAGGATCACCTGAAGCAGATCACCCATCGGGTGACGAACGCGACGCTGACGGTGGTTGCGGCCGAGAGTGCCACGGTCGGCGGCAAGAAGGGCGCCTTCGTCCTTATCGACGAGCTCTGGCTGTTCGGCGAGCGCGCCAATGCCGAGGCGATGCTGCAGGAAGCCGTGGGCGGCCAGGTGTCGCGCGACGAAGGCTTCGTGATCTACCTCTCGACCCAGAGCGACAAGCCGCCGGCGGGGGTGTTCAAGGCCAAGCTCGACTATGCCCGGGCCGTGCGTGACGGTCAGATTGTCGACCCGTCGTTCCTCGCCGTGATCTTCGAGTTCCCGGCGGCGATGATCGCCAGCAAGGCGTATGAGCGCCCCGAGAACTTCTACATCGTGAACCCCAACCTGGGGCGATCGGTGAATGCCGACTGGCTGCTGCGTGAGTTGGTGAAGGCGCTGGCCGGCACCGGCAAGCAGACCTTCCTCGCCAAGCACCTCAACATCGAGATCACGCTCGGCCTCGCCGGCGACCGGTGGGCGGGGGCCGATTACTGGGAAGCGGCGACCATCGTCTTGTCGCTCGAGGATCTGATCGAGCAGTCCGAGGTGGCGACCGTGGGGATTGACGGCGGCGGGTTGGATGACCTGCTCGGCGCCGCGGTTGTCGGCCGCCACAAGGTGTCGAAGACCTGGCTGCTGTGGGCGCATGCATGGGCGCAGACCGACGTGATGGAGCGGCGGAAGGAAATCGCGCCGCGCCTGATGGACTTCGAGAAAGCTAGAGACCTGACGGTCTGCTCGTATTCGACCGAGGACATCGAAGCTGTCGCGGACCTCTGCGAGCGGTTGCTGGACGCGGGGCTGCTGCCGGCCGAGGCTGCAGTCGGCCTCGACCCGCAATCGGTCGCGGCGCTGGTCGACGAGCTGGCCAGCCGGGGCATCACGGCCGAGCAGATGGTTGCCGTATCGCAGGGCTTCCGACTGTCGGGGGCCATCTGGGGAACCGAGCGCAAGCTCAAGGACGGAACGCTGAAGCATGGCGGCCAGGCGCTGATGGCCTGGTGTGTCGGCAACGCCAAGGTTGAGCAACGAGGGAATGCCGTGCTGATCACCAAGCAGGTCGCCGGCAAGGCGAAGATCGACCCGCTGATCGCCGCCTTCAACGCCGTTGCGCTGATGAGCCGGAATCCGGAAGCGAACTCTGACGGCGGCCTCGACGATTACATCGCCTCGCTTGCGGGCGCCGCAGCATGAACAGGCTGCAGAAGATGATCGCGGGCATGATCCTCGGAAAGGACACGACGCGCGCGCTGTCGCTGACCGAGCCGAAGTTCTGGCGCAACGATACCTTCGCGGAATCCTCGATCAGCGATGAGGCCGACGCCAAGAGCGTGCTGGCGCTGTCGGCCGCCTGGGCGTGCATCAACCTTCTCGCCGGCACGATCGCCTCGCTGCCGATGATGGTATACCGGCCGGACGGCAAGGGCCGCGCGGTTGCAACGAACCATCCGCTGTATCGCGTGCTGCACGACAGCCCGAACAGTCTGCAGACCGCGCTCGACTTCTGGGAGTTCATGCAGGCGAGCCTCGAGCTGTGGGGCAATGCCTATGCCCGCAAGGTCAAGGGGGGCGGCGACATCGTCGGGCTGATCCCGATCATGCCGCAGCTCCCGACTGTGACGAACCTCGGCAACGGCAGGTTGCGGTATCGGTGGACCGAGAACGGCAAGGAGTTCGACCTCACCAATGAGGACGTGCTCCACATCCGCGGCTTCGGCGGCAATCCGCTGGGCGGCATGTCGACGCTGGCGTTCGGCGCTCGCACGTTCAACCTTGCCTCGGCCATCAACAGGGCAGCCGGGGCAACCTTCAAGAATGGAGTCCGGCCATCCGGCGTGCTGACTTTCGACAAGTTCCTCACGCCGGAACAGCGTTCGGTCATCGAAGATAAGCTGGTCGAGAAGTTCCTCGGAGCCATGAACAGCGGGCGGCCCTTGGTGCTCGAGGGTGGCACCACCTGGCAGCAGCTCAGCATCAGCCCGGAAGACGCACAGATGTTGGAATCGCGCGGGTTCAGCGTCGAAGAAATCTGCCGCTTCTTTGGTGTGCCGCCGTTCATGATCGGGCACTCGGAGAAGTCGACCAGCTGGGGTACCGGCATCAAGGAACAGACGCTCGGGTTCCAGAAATTCGCCCTGCGTCGTCGCGCCAAGCGCATCGAGCAGGCCATCGAGAAACAGTTGCTGACCGCTGAGGACCGCGCCAACGGCATCGTCGTCGAGATCGCCATGGAGGGCCTGCTGCGGGGCGCCAGCGATGAACGCTCGGCGTTCTATCAGTCCGCCCTCGCCAATGGCTGGATGACGATCAACGAAGTCCGCCAGCTCGAAAACCTGCCACCGGTCGCCGGCGGCGACCTGCCGCGCATGCAGTCGCAGAACGTGCCCATCACCCAAGCCCCGGAGCCGAAGGCGCTCCCGGCCCCGAAGACGGAGTAGCACGATGCAGCCCATCCGGACCAAGCGCGCCGAGGTTGCCCACGCCACCAAGGACTTCGCCCTCCAGATCAAGGGCGATGTCGGCGACGACGGGACCTTCGAGGGGTACGGCTCGATCTTCGGCAACATCGACAGCTACGGCGAAAAGGTCGTGGCCGGCGCCTTCGGCGAGAGCCTGGCGCGCCACAAGCGTGAGGGCACCAAGCCGCTGCTGCTGTGGCAGCACGACAGCTGGTCGCCGATCGGCGTGTGGGACGACCTGGCCGAGGACGGGAAAGGCCTCTGGGGCAAGGGGCGGCTGCTGCCGGGTGTGAAGGCTGCCGACGAAGCGCTGATCCTGCTGAAGGCCGGTGCGGTGCAGGGGCTGTCGATCGGCTATCGCGAAGTCGAGACCGAGCCTGACGGCAACGTCCGCCTGCTCAAGAAACTCGACCTGCTCGAGATCTCCATCGTATCCTTCCCGGCCAACCGCCGGGCACGCGTCGAGACGGTGAAATCCATTCTGGACGCCGGGAAGCTCCCGACCGTTCGAGAGTTCGAAGAATTCCTGCGGGATGCAGGGTTCTCGAAAGCCCTGGCGACGGCCATCGCCGCCAAGGCAACGCCGCACCTTCGGGGGGAGCCCGACGGTGAGGCGGACATCCGCGCCTTCCTCGAGAAGTTGCGCGGCTAACCCTGCAACCCACATCATTGGAGACTACCATGGCTCGCATCGCGATCCTTGGGCTGGCGCTCGCCACCGTGGCGTTCCCGGCCATGAACTACCTCGGCGCCGCGCGCGTCGCCTACGACAAGCCGGACGGCGGCGGGGGCGGCAAGACCGTCGAGGAGCTGGCCGCCGAGATCCAGTCGAAGTTCGACAAGCAGTTCGGCGAGGTCAAGGGCATCGCCGAGGACGCGCTCGGCAAGGTCAAGGCCGGTGAACAGATCACCAAGGACACCAAGGAGAAGGCCGACGAGGCCCTGCTGAAGCTCAATGACCTGAGCAAGATCAAGGAACAGGTCGCCGAGCTGATGCAGAAGCTCGCCGAGGGCGACGCCGGAGCCGGCGAAAAGGCCAAGTCGCTCGGCGAGATCTTCACCACCGACGAGAAGGTGAAGTCCTGGCTGTCGGGCGATCCGAGCTCGGGCAAGATCGATGCCCGCGTAAAGGCGACCCTGACCTCGCTCACCACCGACGCCGCAGGCTCGGTCGGCGACGGCATCAACGAAACCCGCCTCCCGGGTATCCTGCCGCTGCCGCAGCGCCGGCTCTATGTCCGCGACCTGATCTCGCCGGGCCGCATGGATGGCGCCTCGCTCGAGTATGTCAAGGAGACCGGCTTCACCAATAACGCCGCGCCGGTGGCGGAAGGTGATGCCAAGCCGTCGTCAGACATCAAGCTCGACCTGGTGACCACCTCGGCGAAGGTCATCGCCCACTGGATGAAGGCCTCGAAGCAGGTTCTCAGCGACATCAGCCAGCTGCGCTCGATGATCGATGAACGCCTGATCTACGGCCTGAAGTATGTCGAGGAGACCGAGCTGCTGAAGGGCGACGGCACCGGGCAGCACCTCCTCGGCATCATCCCTCAGGCTACCGCCTACTCGGCGCCGATCTCCCTGGCCGACCTCAACATCATCGACGTGCTGCGTCTGGCGATGCTGCAGGCGGTGCTGGCGGAGTATCCGGCGACCGGCCACGTGCTGAACCCGATCGACTGGGCCAGTATCGAAACCCTGAAGGACGGTGAGGGTCGCTATATCATCGGCAACCCGCAGGGCACGACTTCGCCGACCCTCTGGGGCCTGCCGGTGGTCGCCACGCAGGCCATGACCGTCCGGAAGTTCCTCACCGGAGCCTTCAAGCTCGGCGCGCAGGTGTTCGACCGCTGGGATGCCCGCGTTGAGGCCGGCTTCGTCAATGACGACTTCATCAAGAACCTGGTGACGATCCTCGGCGAGGAGCGGCTTGCCCTCGCGGTCTATCGCCCCGAGGCCTTCATCTACGGCGATTTCGACGCCGCCCTGGCGTCGTAGCCGGTCGGCTGATGCTGAGTGGGCGGCTTCGGTCGCCCGCTTTCATGAGCCGAAAGGAGACCGCCATGGCCAAGCTCATGAACTACCGCGTTATCCGCGAGCACGGCGCGTTCGCCGAAGGCGACACCCGCACCGCGGCCCCCAACGATGTCGCACACCTCGTGCCGCACAACCTCGAGCTGATCGGCCCCGCCGAGGACCAGCCGGCCGAGAAAGCCGAGACCGAACCCGACAACAAGGCCTTCATCGCCAGCCCGGCGAAGAAGGTCGCCAGCCAGCGAGCATCGAAGGGCAAGTAGCCCTCCGAGCCGCTTCAACCGGCGCGCTGCGCCAGAAAGGTAGTCGCGATGAAGCGCTACAAAGTCCAGGCGGACGTGGCCGCCGATGGTTCCCTGACCACATACTCGCCGCGCCTCTCGGGCCTGCTCTATGCCGTGCACTATGTGCCGGACGGCGTCTCGCCTTACGACAACACGGTCGACATGACGATCACCGACGAAGCCACAGGCCAGTCGCTGGTGTCGCGCTCGAACGTCTCGGCGGCGTTTGTCGCCAACCCGCGTGTCCCGACCTCCGATACTGCCGGCACCGCGGCCCTCTACGCCGCAGGCGGCACGGCCATTCAAGACCGCATCGCGTTGGCCAACACGCGCATCAAGATTATGCTGGCGCAGGGTGGCACGTCCAAGAAGGGCGCTTTCCACTTCCTGGTGGACTGATCCCGCGTGCGCATTACGGTCACCACCCAGCCCGAACCGCTCGTCACGCTCGACGAGGCCAAGGTCGCCCTCGGCGAAAGCGGCAGCGACAGGAACGAGCTTATCGAGGGCCTGATCCTGGCCGCGCAGGCCGAACTCGATGGGCCGAAGGGCTGGGTGGGGATCTCGGTCGCGCAGCAGTCGGTCGAGGTCCGCTTCGACCGCTTCTGCAACACCATGCGGCTGCCGGCCGGCCCGATCATCGCCCCGGCAACCGTGACCTATCTCGACGACGACGGCGAGGAGCAGACACTCGACGACGGCGTCTGCACGTTGCTCAGCGATGACCGGCTGGTCCTCACACCCGAAGAGAGCTGGCCGAGCACCTACTCCCGCGAAGAGTCGGTGACCGTCGCCTACGACGTCGGCGTCGAGGATCAGAACGATCCCCGCATCGCGCTGATGAAGACGGCGATCATTCTGCACGTCCGCATGACCCTCGACCATGAGGATACGGAGAAGCGGCGCGAAACCATCAACTGGCTGGTGGCGCCGCTGAAGGTCTGGGGCGTCTGATGAAGCCCGAGCGCCTCGATCGCAAGATCACGCTGCAGCGCAAGAGCTGGTCGCAGGATGCGTATGGCGCGCCGGTTGAGACGTGGACCGCGCTGGCCAGCGTCTGGGCGTCGAAGCGGGATATCTCCGATGGGGAGCGGGTGGCGGCGGCTGAGGTTTCGGCTTCGATCACCACGCGGTTCGTCATCCGCTTCGACAGCTCCTGGGCCGACCTCAACCCCAAGGATCGGATCGCCTTTGATGGGCGTGTCTACGACATCTGGGGGGTCAAGGAGATCGGGCGCCGCGAGGGGTTCGAGATCACCGCGGCGGCGCGGGATGACCTCGAGGACGATGCCGGCGATGGCGGGCCGGCGCTGATCTTCACCGTTCCCGAAAACAGCATGTACATTGGACAGGTGGTCTAGATGGCCGAAGTCGATACGATCCTCGTCAAGGATGCCAACGGCGCCATTCGGGAAGTCCCAACGCTCTTGTCGCTCGAGCAGATGGTGGCGAGCCAGGTGACGGTGGCAGCCATCCTCGCGAAGCTCTCGGCGGATCCTGCAACGCAGACCACGCTGGCAGCGGTGCTGGCGAAGATCATTGCCGCCCCCGCCACCGAGGCGAAGCAGGACACGCTGATCGCCAAGGACTTCGCTACGCAGACGACCCTTGCGGCGGTGCTGGCGAAACTCTCGGCTGACCCGGCATCGCAAACCACGCTGGCGGCCATCCTCGCGAAGCTGATCGCCGCACCGGCGACTGAGGCTAAGCAGGACGCATTGGCCCTTTTGGCCGGCGCAGTGACCGAAGCGGCGCCCGGCACTGACACGGCATCATCAGGGCTAAATGGGCGCCTGCAGCGCATCGCGCAGCGCATCAGCAGCCTGATTGCGCTGGTGCCGACGTCGCTCGGCTCGAAGGCGGACTCGGCGTCGCTTGCCGTTACCAAGTCGACCGAGGACAAGGCGCTGACTGGTGCGTTGACCGAGACAGCTCCGGCTTCCGATATCGCTTCGTCGGGGTTGAATGGCCGGCTGCAGCGGATCGCGCAGCGGCTCACATCGTTGATCGGGCTGCTGCCCACGGCCCTTGGCCAGGGCACGATGGCAGCCTCGCTTAAGGTCGCCATTGCCAGCGATCAGTCGGCAATCCCGGTGTCGGGCAACACCACCTATATCGACGTGACGCTGTCGCTCGATACCAGCCAGTATGCCATCGGCGACGTGCTTGCCGATACGCAGATCGTGGCGAACGCCATGCGGGTGAACGACGGCACTGGCGTGCTGCAGAGCGTCACGGTGATCGACCAGGACGACCAGAAGGCGGCGTTCTACATCTACCTGCTGAGCGCCAACGTCGTCATGGGTACCGAGAACGCGGCGCCTTCGATCTCGGACACCAATGCGCTGCAGATCCTCGGCCCGCCGATCGCCATCGCGGTGGCCGATTACTTCGACCTGGGCGGCGTGTCGGTTGCCGGCAAGGATGGGATTGCCAAGATCGTGAAGCCCGCCACCGGCACGCGCGACCTCTATGTTGCCGTGGTCAACGGATCCGGCACTCCAACCTACACTGCCGCCGGCATCAAGCTGCGGCTCGGCTTCCTGCTGGATTAGGCCCGTGCCGCTCTATCGTGGAACCGCCAAGCGGGCGCTGATCATTCCGAACCGAGCGCCGCCGCCGACGATCGATGCCATCGGCGCAGACCTGGCGCTGTGGTTCGATCGCAACGAGGGCTACAAGTCGTCGGGCGGCGGGATCGTGTCGGCGACATCACTGCTGACGGTCGCGAGGGCATCGACCGCCTACTACTTCGACAGCTCGGGCGTGATGCAGTCTGCGGCCAACGACACGTTGCGGCTCGACTACGATCCCATGACCGGGGTTCCCCTCGGGATTCTCAATGAGGAGAGCCGGACAAACCTCTGCCTGCGGTCCAACGAGTTCAGCGATGCGGCTTGGACGCAACGGAGCAACCTCACGATTACGCCAGGGGCGATCATCGGCCCTGACGGCCTAATGTCGGGCACCAAGGTCGAGGCCGCCACGTCCGGCGCAACCGCGCTCGGTCAATCGATACCTAGTGCCGGCTCGGCCAATGGCAACTCGAAGAGCGTCTTTGCTCATAAGGGATCGGGTGCGACGGATTGCAACCGTTTCAACCTGAGGAACGACACAACGGCCACCAATGTGGCGACCGCAACCATCGACTACGACACTGGTGTTCTAACCGTTTCGCTGGGTTCCGGCGTAGTAAGGCCGCTCGGGAATGGTTGGTATCGGATCACGTTGAGTGCCACGGCCGGCGTCTCGGCCGGCGACACCCTGAGGTTGCAGGTCGGGTTCACGGCCGCAGCTGAGACGGCTGGGGAGTTCGCCTACTTCTATGGCGCCCAGGTCGAAGCGGGCGTGTTCGCAACCTCCTACATCCCGACCGGCGCCAGCCAGGTAACACGGGCAGCCGACAGCATAAGCATGGCCACTAGCGCATTCCCGTTCAGTTCGCTTGCGGGGACCATGAAGCTAGAGGCTCGGGCGTATGCGTTGCCGACGCCGTCGATCTTCGCCCCAATGTGGAACCTGCGCGCGGCCGCGGACTCATCGACGAAGAAGATCGAGCAGTACCTGCGACACACCCTCGGCAATACGCGGCTGTTCGTGCGCGAGGCCTCGACGAACTGGGTGGACGCCGGTGACGCCTATGCTAACACGGTCATACCCGGGGTGCCGTTCAAGTCGGCCGCAGCGTGGGAGCTGGACAATTTCGGCCTCAGCGTCAACGGCGCGCCGATACTCCCCGACAACACCGGCAATGTCCCCAGCGGTCTCGACACCCTGTATCTGGGCAGCGGCGGCCCCGGCGGCGCCGGCATCGCTCCGGTTCATATTCGCAGACTAGAATACTACGGCCGGCGGTTCTCCAATGGCGAGCTGCCGACCTTAGCTGCCGCCTAGCCCAGCATGGCAATTTCCCATTGCCCTGCCACGTGATCGCCGCCGCCGGCGGCGGCACATTCAGCGCCTAACCCACTAGCAAAGATCGGACCTTGGCCATGGCCAACCGCTTCCGCGGGCGACTTGTCGTCTGCCTGCTTACCCTTGCGCTGACTGCCCCGGCGATCGCCGGCTCGGGCATCGTGGTGCGGCAGATGCCCGACACGAAGGCCGCCGAGCAGATGTCCCGTGCGGACCTGCTGGCGAACAAGGGTTACTACCCGCAATCGTGCGAGGGGAAGCCGGTCTGCACCTTCACCGGACCCGGTGGCGAAGTCTGGGTGTGGACCGGGTACGCCCGGGCCATGCTGATGGCGGGGAAGACTTTGCGCTTCAAAGGCAAGTGCCAG
Source organism: Vaucheria bursata (assembly GCA_032358265.1). Classification (NCBI taxonomy): domain Eukaryota; class Xanthophyceae; order Vaucheriales; family Vaucheriaceae; genus Vaucheria; species Vaucheria bursata. Next base: position 32,585 of record JAULBW010058084.1, read on the forward strand.
AGCGCCTGTTACCTCGCCTATCTCGAGGCGGTGCGGTTCGATGCGACGGGCACGCCCGGCCGCGTCGAGGTGGCGCCGGGGACGGTGTTCTACAACCACAAGCCCTATCTGCTGCGGAAATGAGGTGGCTCTGGGATGCCTTCCTGCGCCTGCTGGAGCGGGTTCCGTCTCCGCTGGGTATTCCGCTGCTCATCGCGCTCGCCGTGCTGCTGTGGCTCGGCGTGCTGAAGCTATTGGGGCTCTGACGCCGAGCGATGAAAACCACGGTGAAGGTCGAGGGCTTGAGCGAGCTGGACGCGGCGCTCGGGGCGCTGGCGGCTGAGTATGGCAAGGCAGCCGGCAAGGCAGTGTTGCGGCGGGTGGGGCTGAAGGCGTTGCAGCCGATGGCCGACACGGCGAACGCCCTGGCGCCGGATGATCCGGTGACCGGCGGCAACGACCTCAGCGGCTCGTACATCGCCGGCACCAGGCTCAACAAGCGCCAGGCGGCGCTGGCCCGCAAGGACCAGGGCAAGGCGCTGGTGACCGTCTACATGGGCACCAATGACCCGGCCGGCCTGCAGCAGGAATTCGGCAACGTGAACCACCCGGCGCAGCCGCATGTGCGGCCGGCGTTCGAGCAGCACAAGCTCGAGGCGATCGACATCGTCGCCGCCGAGCTGGGGCCGGAGATCGAGAAAACCGCCGCGCGCATCGCCAAGCGGCGCGCGGCCAAGGCAGCGAAGGGCGCGTGATGGAAGCCGACTTTCTCGCCATCCTGACCGGGCACGCGCCGCTGACCCTGTGGATCCCGGCAGAGCGGATGACGCCCAGCCAGTATCACCAGGCGACCGGCAACCCGTGCCTGCGCTACACGAAGATCGACGGCGCGACAGGGCTGCATATGCAGGGCAGCGACGGGCTCAGCAGCTCGCTGATGCAGATCGACATCCGCGCGCCTGTGGCTGGCGGCACCGAGCCGCTGATGACGGTGCGCGACAGGCTCGTGGCGCTGCTGCACCCCTATCGCGGCATCGTCGGCAGCACCGACTTTCGCCTGATCCAGCTGCGTAGCGATCGCGGCATGCGGTTTGAAAAGACCGATGCCGAACAGTTCTACACCGCGTCCCTCGACTTCGACATCTGGTCGCGCGCGGCGGCCTAACCCCCCCAGCCACAGGAGGCCGCTATGGCCGATATCTCGATTACCGCGGCCAACGTGAAGTTGGTCAGCGGCCCGACGGAAGACATCTCGGCCGGCGCAACCGTGACCGCGTTCCAGGCCGTCTACAAGGAAGCGGCCACGAACAAGGCCAAGCTGTCCGACAACGACAGCGCCACAGCCGAGATTCGCGCGCTGCGCGGCATGGCGCTGCATGCGGCCCTGGCCGACCAGCCGCTGAAGATTGCCAAGAACGGCGCCATTGTCGATGTCGGCGCGGTCCTGACAGCGGGCGTCGAATACTACCTGTCCGGGACACCCGGCGGCATCTGCCCGCGTGCGGACGTCACCACCGGCGACGATCCGATCCGGGTGGGCATGGCACTCACCACCTCGCGGATCGAGCTCGACTTCTCCGATCCCAACGTCACCCTCTAAACCACAGGAGACCCGGCCATGGCCGAAGAAGTAACGACAGCCGAGATCGGCTATGGCGCAGCCGTCGACATTTCGACCGACGACGGCGCCACCTGGGACAGCGGCGGCCAGGTTTCTGGCGACATCACGCCCCCGAGCGCCACGGTGGACGTGGTCGAGGCCTCGCACATGCAGAGCCCCGGCCGGATCAAGGAGTTCATCACCGCGATGTCGGACCCGGGCGAGTGCTCGTATCCGATCCACTTCAACGCCAGCAGCGATGTCGATGATCGATATATTGCCATCCGTGCCGCCGGCGACCGGGTCAAGGTCCGCATCACCTTCGGCAACGCGGCCATCTGGACCTTTGACGCACTCCTGACGGGCTATGCCCCGAGCATCCCGATTGCCGACCGGCAGACTGCCCAGGTCACCTGGAAGGTCACCGGCTCGACGGTGGTGAGCTGATGGCGAACCGGGAGAGGGGCGAGGTCGACTTTATCGTTGACGGCAAAACCTACGTGCTTCGCCTCTCGATCAATGCCGTCGCGGAGATCGAGACCTACCTTGATGTCGGTGTCAACGAGATCATCGCCTCGTTGCGCAACCCCAAGGACTTCCGCATCAGCACCTGGCGGGTGTTGCTGTGGGGCGCGCTGCGTGAGTTCCATCCGTGCAGCATCGAAGAGGCCGGCGAGATCATGGGCCGCGCGGGCGTGCCCGCGGCTGTCGCCAAGCTGAGCGATGCGATGGGAGCCGCCTTCCCCGAAGGCGATGGCAAGGCGGCCGCTGAAAACCCTCAGTAAGCCAACCGCGAGGTTGGCAGGGGCTGCTCAAGTCCTGGATGACAGACACCGGCGGCAAGCGAGCCGAGTTCTGGTCAAGCACCCTTCGTGAGATCGCTCTCGACCTAGAGGCGGTCGCGGCTCGTGATGATCGAGACGAACAGCGCCGCCGTTGGCACACCTGGTTCAATGCGGCTCTGCCGCACATGAAGAAGTTTCCCGACCTCAAGGACTTCATAGCACCCGCTCAACCGGCGGCTGCCCGTCCTCCGCAGACGATGGAAGAGCAGATCGCTATTGCTCGGAAGTGGTCAGCGGCGTTGTCGGGGAAGCGGCCCTAGTCCTTCCGCCTCAACCGCCGAAGTATTTCGTCACTGGTCGCGGTAAGATAGGCCAGACCGAAGAACAACCCGCCGCCAACTGCGGCGGTGGCGATCAGTCCGATCTGAATGTCGCTGACCGAAATCGTCAGCACCCAGCCGGCGAACAGCCAGCACACCACCCCAAGCACAGCGAGAAATATCGACACGTCGGCCCTCCGTAGCGCCGCGACGATATTCGCCAACTCCTCGAGGAGCAAGCATGGCCAATGCCCTGATCGGCGCCCTGAAGGTTAGCCTCGGCATCGACTCGGCGCAGTTCGAAGCAGGGCTCAGGAAAGCCCAACTATCGCTGGGGTCGTTCGGAAAAGTGGCAGCCGTGGGCATTGCCGCGTCGGCCACGGCTGCTGTCGCCGCTGGGGCGGCGATGGCAGTCATGGGGCAGAAGGCCATCAATGCCGCCGATGACATGTCCAAGGCTGCGCAGAAGGCCGGGCTTACGACCGAGGCGCTTTCCCGCCTCGCGTTCGCCGGTGACTTCGCCGACGTGAGCTTGGAGCAACTCACCGGCGGGCTGCAGAAGCTGTCCAACAACATGGCGGCGATTGCTTCCGGCAAGGGCGGGGCTGCTGCCACTGCGTTCTCTGCCCTCGGCATCAGCGTGACCGATGCGGCGGGCAATCTTCGCGATGCGGACGCGGTCTTTACCGACGTCGCCGACCGGTTCAGCCGTCTGGAAAACGGATCAACGAAGACAGCGCTCGCCATTCAGATCTTCGGCAAGTCTGGCGCTGACCTGATCCCATTGCTGAACGAGGGCAAAGTCGGTCTGGCAGAGATGGCCGACGAAGCGGATCGTCTAGGTCTCACTATCAGCACCGAGACTGGCCGGGCCGCTGAAGAATTCAACGACGAAATGACTAGGGTCGATCGGATCATCGATGGCGTCGCCATGAGGGTGGCTGAGGCCGCGCTGCCGGCGCTTAAGGAACTAGCCAACACACTGACATCGCCACGATTTGTCGAAGGCGCCAAGACGCTTGGCACAACAGTTGTCACGGCGATCAATGCGATCGCTGCCGCAGCCGGGAACGCCGGCAACAACCTACGGATGCTGCAAGACGCCTTCTCCTCGGTGCAGAACATGAGCTCCGAAGGGTTGAGTGGTCGTTTGGCCGACATCGGCCGGCAGCGCGTCGAATTTGAAAACTCGATCATCGCCACGCAGGGAAAGCTCGACCGAGGCGACGACCTGTTCGGCATCAACCGCGGTGCTCTCGAAGCGCAACTTACCAAGACCAAAGCGGACATGGATGCGCTGATTGAGCAGGAGCGCGTCATCCTGGCGATCATTAAGGAACGCGAGGACGGCCAGGCAGCACCCGCGACCACGGCTACAGATGCTCCGTCGTTCGATGTGCCGGCCTTCACTGATACCGCCGGTGCCGAAGCATTGGCATCGAAGCTCCAAGCCTTCCGCGAATCCTTGATGACCGAGGAACAGTACGAGATCGAGTCCCATGCCAAGCGGCTCGAAGAGCTTCAAGGGTTCTACGAGGCCGGCTCCATCCTCAAGGGCGAATACGACACGCTGTTGGAGTCAGCTCAGCAACAGCACGCAGACAGGATGTCGGAGATCGCGAGAGAGCAGGTCGAGGAAGAGTCCCGCCTCCGCGAGCAGTTGGTCAGCAACGTAGCGGGCATCTTCGGCTCGCTGTCCAGACTTGCCGAGACTTTTGGCGACAAGGGGCTCGCCGCAGCCAAAGCCTTCGGCGTTGCCGAGGCCATCGTCAACACCGCGCAGGGCATCACAAAAGCTCTGGCGCAGGGCGGCGTGTTGGGATTTGCCGGCGCGGCGGCGGTTGCCGCTGCAGGTGCGGCTCAGATTGCGACCATTCTGTCGACAAACAAGGGCAGCAGTTCCATCCCGTCGGTGGGCGGCTCGGCCGGCGGAACGGGGTCGGCCGCTGTCGCCGCTCCAGAGCGCCGCAGCGTCACGCTTCAGCTGAATGGGTCGCCAGATGACCGCGCCTCACTCCGCGACATTGGGAGCCTTGTTGACCGGCTGAACGAAGAGCTCGGCATCAACGGGCTCGAGATCGTGACCACCTACCGGGGCGCCTGACACATGATCATCCTCGCCCCCAGCCTCATCATCACCCCGGATGATGAGTTCCCGAACACCTATCCGGTGATCGGCTGGCACAACCAGGTGGTGTTCAACCAGATCGTCGCGGAGTCGGCCGAGGCCGCATATCCCGCGTCAAACCTCGCCAACCCCCAGACCAGCTCGAAGTGGCTGAGCGCTGCAACGACCGAGCAACTGGTCACCGTGAGCAGCCTCGTCGGGCTCTCGAACTATGTTGGCATCGCCCGCCATAACTTCGGCTCGACGGGTGCGACGGTCTCGGTCGAGGCGATCACCGCCGAGCCGGGCGCCGTCTATGAGGTGGTGTTTCCCGGTGCCATCCCCTCCGACGATGCGCCGCTGATGCTGATCTTCCCCGAGGGGTATTACACCGATGTGCGGCTCCGCATCGTGCCGGATGGCACCGAGCCAGAGGCGGCCGTGCTGTATGTCGGGAAGATCCTCCGCATGATGCGCGGCGTGCAGCCGGGCTTCGTGCCGCTGCGTGATGCCGCGGTGCCGGATACTGTCGAAGGGCTCTCCGAGTCCGGAGAATTTCTCGGCTCCATCATCAATTCGCAGTCGCGCTCGACCACGGCCGATTTCAAGGCGCTCGATCGAGACTGGTACAATGAGAACGTCCGGCCCTTCGTGATCGAGGGCAACCGAAAGCGCCCGTTCTTCTTCGCGTGGAACCCTGAGGATTATCCGGACGACGTCGGCTTTTGCTGGTTCAGCGGCACGGTCCGGCCAAACCCAGCGCACCTCGCCGGTCAGATTGACCTTTCGATGTCGATGGGAGGACTCGGCCTGTGAGGGAGGCGCTGACCTATATCGCGCTGATGGTCGAGGGCTGCGGCAACACCTTTGGCGTGGCGCCGTGCACGGCTGTCGGTTCCGGCGACGCCAAGTGCTTCAACACTTGGGCTACGTGTCAGGACCAGGCCAACTTCACTTCCGTCGAAAACGAAATCTTCTTCGCCCTGGCTGCTGAGTATCGGCCGTTGGGGCTCGAAGCGATACCGTGCATCAAGTCGGTCGACTTCACGCCGGCGACGATCAATCCCGGGCAGGATCTCGGGAGCCGCGCTTCCTTGCGGGTGACATTCAAGGATCACCCGACGCCCGACACAGGGATGGGTGGGGATCCCTACTTCGCCGAGCGCACCTACAACCCCTATGAGCGCGGCAGCTTCTGGCCGAAGTTTCGGGCGCGACAGCCATACCTCCGGGGCGAGCCGCTCGTCTGGTACCAGGGCTTCGTCGGCGACGATCTTGCCGATATGGAGCGGCGCACCTTTATCGTTGAGAGTTTCGACGGGACGACGGTCGACGGCAGCTATACGCTGATCGCCCACGACATGCTGAAGATGCTCGACGGTGACCGTGCTCAGGCGCCTTTCGTCAGCGCCGGCCGGCTGAACGCAGACATCACCGATGCAGAGACGTCGGTAACTCTCAGCCCAGTAGGCATCGGTTCGGCCTATCCCGGGAGCGGGTATCTGGCGATCGGCGGCAACGAGATTGTCAGTTTCTCGCGGTCGTCCGACGTTCTGACCATCGTTCGGGCGCAACTGGGCAGCAAGGCCTCGGCGCACAAGGCTGCGGATAAGGTGCAGGTAGTCCTCGACTATGTGTCGGCAGACCCGGCCGACGTCATCCGCGACTTGATGGTCAACTTCGCCGGGGTCAACCCGGCCTATGTCCCGCTCGACGAGTGGCAAGCGGAAACCGCTGCATATCTGAAGCGCACCTATACCGGCACGCTGGCAGAGCCGAAGCCGGTGGCGCAGGTTGTCGCCGAGCTGATGCGCGATTGCGGGTTGTCGATTTGGTGGGATGACCTCGCCCAGCTGATCCGACTGCGCGTGCTGCGGCCGATCCCCACCGAGGCGGTGCGCTACGATGAGACGCTGATGGTCAAGGGGTCGATCTCGATCAGCGACCAGCAGGACAAGCGCGTCAGCCAGGTGTGGGTCAGCTACGGACAGATCGACCCGACGCAGGAGGATGCCAAGGCCAATTTCCGTGCCACAGCGGCCACGGTCGACCTGGCGTCGGAAGCAAACTACGGCCAGCCCAAGATCGAGAAGATCGCCAGCCGCTGGATACCGAGCGGCGGCCTTTCCGCTGCACAGCGGGTGGCCGACATGCAGCTCAGCCGGTTCGCCACGCCGCCGCGACTGTTCAAGTTTAGGCTGTTCCGCGATGCGCAGAGTGCGCCGCAGCTTGGCGACGGTTGTCGTATCTCCCATCGCACCTTGCAGGACGCCACCGGCGCCCGGGTCGAGGTGCCGGCGCAGATCGTCAGGGTGAAGCCGTCGGCCGAGGGGTTCGAGGTCTGGGCCGAGGAGTTCACCTTTGCCCCGCTCGACCTCGATAACCGGTCGATCACGGTCAACTACGACACGACCGGCGTGAACATCCGGACCATGCACGACGAGTCCTATCCGGACCCGACGCCCGGCACGATCGTGAATTTCGAAGTCGCGGCCGGCGTCTATATCGGCTCGACCTCGACCTCGATCCCGGCGCTGCAAACCGGCACGTGGCCGACCAAGGCGGTCACCGGCAACCGCACCAGCGGCAGCCCCACGCTTACCGGCATCGCCGATACGACCGACCTGTTCATCAACCAGCGGGTCAGCGGTACCGGCATTCCGAACGGCGCGAAGATCCTGTCGATCGTACCGAACACCTCGATCACGCTCGACAAGAATGCCTCTTCCGGATCCGGGACTGCGACGGCGCTCACGGTCGCACTGGTGATTCTGAACGTCACGATCAAGGGCAACGTGTTCGGTCGTGGCGGCAATGGTGGCCGTGGGGCCAACGGCCAGGGCGGCATTCCCGGTCAGGCGGGCGGCGCTGGAGGCGCCGCCTTCAAGGTCGACTATCCGATCTACCTGACCGACACGGCAGGCCTCACCGGAGGCGGTGGCGGCGGTGGTGGTGGTGGCCCGTGCCGCGACCCCAGCGACCACAAGGGCGGTGGCGGTGGTGGCGGCCAGGGCGAGCTCGGCGGTGACGGCGGCGAGGGCCCCGGCAATGGTCGCGAGGGCACGCCCGGTTCGCGCACGGCGGCCGGCGTGGGCGGTCACGGCTGGACCAACAACAACTTCTTCCAAGGCCCGAGCGACGACCCGGTGCGGCGGGGCGGCAACGGTGGCGTGTTGGGGAGCAATGGCCAGGGCGGGCAAGGCTCGAGCGATGAGCCGCCCGGCGCCGGTGGCGCGGCCGGCGCGAGCATCGATGGCATCAGCAAGGTCGTGACCGTCGGCGCTGCCGGCGATCGCCGCGGCGGCCAGATCAACTAGGAGATCGACTATGGTTCTGGCCCGATGGGAAAAGCCCATTCAGGACGAAGCCGGCAACCTAATCACCGGCCTCACGGTCGAGGTGCGGGATGAGAATGCCGAGGGTACGCCGCTGGCGACGGGGCTTTGCTCGGATCGCGATGGGCTTGTGGCGCTCGGCAACCCGTTCTCGGCGCCGTCGGGGGTGGTTGCGTTCCACGCACCGGGGGGCTGCTACAGCGTGCGGGTCTATAGGGCCGGCACCGACCAGACCTTCCGCTTCCAGCCGGTAGGAACCGCGGCGGAGCGAGACATTGTCGAGGGGACCGGCGATGTTTCGGGGCCGGACGATTCCGTCGACAACGAGGTCGCGCTGTTCAGCGGCATCTCGGGCAAGCTGATCAAGCGCGGCGGGATGCTGTCAGCGCTGTGGGCCGCCATGGTCCACGCGTTCACCTCGAAGACGACACCGGTCGGCGCCGACGAACTCGGCCTCATCGACAGTGAAGCCGGCTTCATCGGCAAGCGGCTCACGCTCACGAACTTGATCGCGTTCCTGAAGGCTTACTTCGACACGGTCTATAAGAGCATCACCGGGTCCGCTTCGACCTTTGCGCAGTTCGATGCCAGCGGCACCTGGACCAAGCCGGCGAGCGGCACTTTTGCCTTGGTCCAGGTGTGGGGCGCTGGCGGGTCCGGCGGTCGCGCTACCAGTAACCAGGGCGGCGGCGGCGGCGGCGGCGGCGGTTATGCCGAATACACCTTCCTGCTCTCGGACCTCTCTGCGACTGAGACGGTCACAGTCGGGGCGGGCGGTGCGGCCAGAACTTCCGCGAATACTCACGGCGCGGCCGGCGGAAACTCATCGTTTGGCACTCATCTGGTCGGCTACGGTGGTGGCGGAGGCGCGGGGTCTGCCGCCGGCGGTGGTGGCGGCGGAGGCGGGCTGAGTTCCGCCGGTTCCAGTGCAACGTCCACGGCGGGCGGTTCGGGGGGGGCAGATTATCTTGGCACGGCAGCGGCGGCGGGCGCCAATGGCGTCGATGGCGGCGGTGGCGGCGGTGCGGGGAATGGCGGAGCAGGCGGCTCCTCCAGCCGAACTGGAGCTGGCGGCGGCGCCGGGTACAATGGCGTGGGTGCTGGAGGGATCGGCGGCAAGGCAGTGTATGGCGGAGGAGCAGGCGGCGGCGCTGGTTCGACAGGCGTGATTGCAGGCGGCACATCATGGTTTGGCGGAAACGGCGGAGCATCCGGGTCAGGATCATCCGCTGCTGTCTCAGGCTCAACGCCAGGCGGCGGGGGCGGGGGCTCCGTAACTGGCAATTCCGGCGCCGGCGGAGCCGGTCGCGTCCGCGTCACCGTCTGGTAAAGTAATCCAAGAGACGTCTTCGCGCAGCTCTGGCTAGCGTTGGGCCAGCAGTCTGTCTAGACGATCCAAAACGGCGCCCACGGCGACGAAAAGCAGGCCTGATCCGGTGACCGCAAATCCCGGCGCCATGGCCATCAACTTAACCGTAATGGCCACGGTTTCGATTGGGATCGGCTGACTAGCCACGTAGAAGGCCCAACCGAGGCCGGCAAGGGTGACCGCCCACCCCAACACATAGAAGAACCCGGTCACAGGATCGTCCCCCCTCCACCAACCTTAGGGGAGTGAAGCGCGGTGGGGTCGCGAACACAAGCCGTTAGTTCGCTTCCTCTCGCTCTGGCGGCAGCTCAAGGTAGCCTTGGCCGATTGCCCAATCCCTAAAGCCAATACGCATCGCCTCTGGCCTGCTAGTGCCTGGCGGGCACTGCTCGGCGATAAACCTATCCAACGCATCCAGTAGGTCGCGGGTCAGGCGGACGTTCACAGCTTCGCTGTCGATCCTTGGCCTGCCGCGTGATTTTTTAGCGCTAAGAATTTGACACCTCCAATTCTTAGCGCTAAAAATAGACGAACCGATCAGAGGAGGCAACCTCTGATCGGTCCTAACCGAACAACGATCAAAGAGGGATCGATGATGGCTAACTCACACACTATCACACGCCGCGCTGCGCTTGTAGGAGCGCTAACATCTGCGGCGGCAGCGTTCCCGGCCATGGCCACATCACGTCAAGTGACATTTGACCCACAGCCGCTTGCCTCGATGTATCTCGACGGCCGGCGCGTTTTGGTCGACCTGGCGGACTTGCCCAAGCAGTCGACAGTGCTCGATGAGGAAACCATCACCGAGTGGCGGCCCAGGGGGACGATCGAACACGTGTCTCAGCCTGATGTCGGTGCTGAATACGTGGTGCTCACCCATGAAGGCGACATCCTGATCACCCGGCTCGAGGCGAACTACACGGTGGGAGTGGCCGACCCCAGGCGAGGCTTCATGGCCGGCACCCACATGGGCTACCGCGCATGGCATCAGGTCCGAGTGTTGGGAAAAGTCGTCGTCAGCAGGGGGGCTTAGAAATGAAGGATGCGGCGCTTATTAATTTCGCCTTCGAGGACGAACTTTGCCGTGTGGTGATGCGTGAGGGAGATCCTTGGTTCGTCGCCAGGGATGTTTGTCGTGTCCTCGAGATTCAGAACGTCTCACAGGCCGTCGCGCCGCTCGATGACGATGAGAAGGCTGCTGTATGTTTAACATATACCAGCCCCAGCGAGGTTGAGCAGGGCCGTGATGTCCTGGTCGTTTCCGAAAGCGGTCTCTACACGCTCATTATTCGATCTAGAGCTGCGATCTCCGCCGGGACTGTTCAGCACAGATTCCGCAAGTGGGTGTTCGGCGAGGTTCTCCCCGAAATCCGTCGCACCGGTAGTTACGGCGATAAAGCCGATCCGCCTAGCGACTGGGATTGGGATGTCGTCGGGGTCAAGCTGCAGCTGGTGCGAGAGGCGAGACTGCAGCACGGCCGGAAGGTGTCGTCGGCGCTTTGGGTATCGCTGGGCCTGCCGATGCCGGAGGCCTCCACCCCCACCAAGCACGCCGAGCCCACACAGGGGGTGCACTTCGTGCAGAACTTCCTGTCCGAGTGCGTCGAAGAAGATGGCTTTGGCCGGGTGCAGGGCAGCGAGTTGAAGCGAGCCTATGACGAGTGGGCAAACCGGTCCTCAGCGCCGCCCATGACGGACACCGCTTTCGGCCGGACGCTGACCGCGCTGGGGCTTAGAAAGACCAAGACCAATCACGTCCTCTACCTGGGAGTGAGATTGAAACACCGCGCCGAGATCTCGGGGTAAATTCGGTCTTCGCCACCTAAGGCTCATCACACTTATGCGCGCTCGCGCCGCTTGCCGGCCGCGAGCCGCGTTCGCTTCTCGATCCGAACCGGAGACCACCCATGAAACCGATCGCCGACTGGCGCCGGGTGCTTAAGCACGCCTGGAGCGTCCGCCTGATGATCCTCGCCGCGCTGCTGAGTGGCGCCGAGGTGGCGCTGCCCCTGTTCGACCTGCCGATACCGCCGCGGCTGCTCGCGATCGTGTCGCTGCTGGTGACCGTCGCGGCCTTCGTCGCGCGGTTCGTGGTGCAGCGCTCATTGGCCGCCCCGTCGACCGAACCTGAATGGGAAGATGGAGAACCCAAATGAAGACCTCGACTAAGGGCGGCGTCGCCGGCGCCGCTGCCGCCGTGATCATGCTCGCCGCCGCGATCGTGCAGCCTTGGGAAGGGCGCGAGCTGAAGGCCTATCAGGACATCGTCGGCGTCTGGACCATCTGCGATGGCGAGACCCGTGGCGTGAAGCCGGGCGATGTGGCGACGCCGGCCGAGTGCGACCAGAAGCTCTATCGCAGCCTCGCCGAGTTCAAGGCGGCGCTCGATCGCTGCCTGGTCTACCCGTTGCCGCCGAAGACGGCAGCTGCCTTGGTAAGCTGGACCTACAACGTAGGAGCCGGCGCGGCCTGCGGCTCGACGCTGGTGCGGCTGGCTAACACGGGGAACCTTCGCGCGGCCTGCGAGCAGCTGCCCCGATGGAACCGAGCTGGCGGCCGTGAGGTGCGCGGCCTGACCAACCGGCGCGCCGCCGAGCGCAAGCTCTGCCTGGAGGGGCTTAGCTGATGCGTCTGCCGATCTGGGCCTACGGCGCGGTTCTCGCCGCGCTGCTCGCCGCTGGCTGGGCCACCTACGCCCATATCCGCGCCGAAGGCTACCGCGAGGGTTTTGCGGTCGCCGAAGCGGCCTGCGAAGCCGCGCAGTCGAAACAGGAAGCCGCCAACCGTAACGCGATCGACGCTGCCAACAAGCAGCTGCTCGAGCGCGCCGACGAACTGATCAAGAAGGAGTTGCAGCTCGATGACTACGTCAAGGCGAATGACCTGCTGGCCGCTGCGGATCCTGGTGCTGGTGGCAAGTGTCTCCCTGCTGGCAGCGTGCGCCGCCTCAACACCATCCACTAGGGCATCGATCCACCTGCCGCCGCTGCCGGCGAAGCTGACCAGCTGCGAGCGGCCGGTGCTGATGCCCGAGGTTGAGTTGAACCAGGCGCAGGTCGAAGGCCTGTGGGCGCGCGACCGCGCCGCGCTTGTGAAGTGCGGCGTTCGGCTCGCCGACCTGGTGAAGTTCTATGAGGATCTGTCTCGGCGGCTTCAAGCTGCAAATTTGCAGGCATCGAGATGACCGGCGTTGTTTCGTGGGAAGTGCTGATCTGGATCGTCAGCCTGATCCTTGCCGCCGGCGCCGTCGTCGCCGGGTTTCTGTTCTGGGTCTGGCGCCTGGTCGAGGGCATCAAGCGTGACGCGGCGACGGCTCTCGCCGCACTGGAGGCGTCGTTCGATCAGCAGATCGCCGAGCTCGAGGTGGCACTGAAGGAGCGCGACAGCACAGCGCAACTGGAGAAGGAGCGGGCGAAGATAGTCGAGGATGCGCTCCGCAAAGATCTGGCCGACTTTCGGCAGCATGTCGGCGAGACCTACGCCACCAAAGAGGGCGTGACGATTGGCATCGGCCGGGTCGAGAGCGCGGTCAAGGACATTGCCAACCAGCTGCGGGATTCGATCGGCGGCCTTACCGGCCGGATCGATCGGTTGCTCGAGGGGCAGGCCGCCGCCGTGGCGAGCGCCCAATCAGGCAGGCGCGGTGGCTAGAGCGTCGGCCAGCGGCAGAAGTCGGAATAGACGATCAGTCCATCTCGGGGATGGCGCCCCATTGGAAGATCACTTCAGGGTCGCCGAACTCGCCATTGGTGAGATCGGCGGACCTCGACCAGGCGATGGCGCCGGCATACTGGCCAGAGCCGGCCCAGATCCGCGCTTCCCGGCCGGCGCGTTCCTCGCTCTGCATCTCGCGAGCCTCGAACGCTGGGCGCACTTCGCCCTCCTCATCGCGCACGAAAGCCATGGCGACAATGAGCTTGGTCGGCTTGATTTGGGGTTCCATGTGAGCCTCGGGGCTATGTTCGACACGAAATAGCACAGTCTGCAAAACCAGTCTTGTTCTTATTTCGTTCACGGTGGTAAGAGTCGTCGCTCCAGCCGAAAGGAGTGACAGATGCCCATCTCGATAGCCGCCCCAATCAACCAATCCGCCCGGATCCGGGAAATGAAGAAGCGGTATCCCTTCTTCACCAACCAGGACCTGGTGACCCTCACCGGGATTTCACTTAAGAACGTCAAGGCGGCGCTCGAAAAGGGCGAGCCCCGCAAGAAGCCGAAGTCGGTCGCTCTAGACTGATGCGTCATGCTCGATATCGCGAACCTGCAGCTGTCGGCTTACCAGCCGAGGGTACTCGATATCGTCTGCCGGCGGTGCCAGCGGCATGTGTCTGTGGAGACCGCGAAGCTGCAGCGGCGATATGGCGATCGGCAGCTCGGTGACCTTGCTCGCCTCGTTGCCGGCGACGGCTCACCGCCCTGCCAACTCGCGATGATGGGCGACGGCTGCTCGGTGCAACCGGTCGAACCGATGTTCGAACAGTGGGCGACGCTCTCGGATGCCAGGTTAGGCAACTGGGTTGGCTGGCTGTCGTGCGGTCGGCGCCACGCAGCCCTGAAGCCGACCAAATCCTGCCCAGGCGAGTTCATGGTCGACGTGCACACGCTGCTGATGACCATGCCCTGGGATTTCCCTCTGGCCAAGCTGCCGCAGAAACTAACCTGCCCCGAGTGCCAGGTGCAGCGCGTGCTGATCAGGTGGGAGAAGCTGCAGGCCCCTGCCCCAGCCGCCCCGGCGATGCGGCGAGCGGGCGGGATTGGGCGGGGTGGGCTGAGGGTTGTGAAGGGTTAGCCAACACCCGGTAATCTTCGTTTGAAATCAATGAGCGGCTTCAGGGCGGTTAGCCACGCTACCCTTTTGATTTACAAGGCTTTCGGCAGACCGCTCAGCTCCACCACTTCGATTTCCCCAAGTCGATCCATCCGTAGCCGACAGAGCTGAGTCTTAACTTACGTCTGCTATCCTCGTCGCACCTAGACGGTTGTTGAGGCGACGATCGGTGATGCACGAGAAGGTTACTGGCCCCGGCGGCGCAACCGGCATGGGTGCCATGTCGAGCGCATGGGTGGTCGTCCCCGCCTACAACGAAGGCACGGTGATCGGCGCTACCGTCGACGAACTGCTGCAATGGTTCGAGAACGTCGTCGTCATAGACGATTGTTCGACCGACCAGACCCGCAAATCGGCGCTCGATGCCGGAGCTCACGTGGTTCGACACCCGGTAAACCTGGGACAGGGCGCCGCGCTCGCGACCGGCATCGCCTATACTCTACGTCAGGGCGCGCAGTGCATCGTGACTTTCGACGCAGATGGCCAGCACTCCGCATCGGAGGCGGCTGCCATGGTCGCCTTGCTTTACACCAAGGGCGTGGATGTGGTCCTGGGCTCCCGCTTCCTCGGAGCGGCGCGCGGCATCGGTGCCGGCCGACGAGCATTGCTGAAGCTGACCGTGCTGTTTACCCGCCTCACTACGGGCCTACAGCTGACCGATTCCCATAACGGTCTTCGCGTGCTTTCGCGCCGGGCTGCCGACCTCATCCGCATCCGGCAGAATCGCATGGCGCATGCATCCGAGATTCTCGACCAGATCGCGACCCATCGGATGACCTTTGTCGAGTCCCCCTGCACGATCACCTACACCGAGTACTCGAAAGCCAAGGGTCAGCGCTGGACCGGCGCCTTCTCAATCCTGTTCGATCTGTTGGCCAGGAGGCTCTACCGATGATCTTTCAAGCTGCAGCACTCGCCGTCCTCGCCCTGCTGATCCTGTACGCCTTCGGCCAGCGCCGCCGTTCCGGTCCACTGTCGTACGGCATCATCGTGATCGCTGCGGTGGGCGCCCTGTTCGTGGCATTTCCTGCCTTGAGTACCAGCATGGCACAAGCGGTCGGCGTTGGCCGCGGCGCCGACCTGATCCTGTATGTGTTCATGCTCATCGTCTTTGCGGCGATTGCGAACCTGCACCTGAGGATGCGGGCCCACGCGGAAGTCACGACCTTGCTGGCTCGGGAACTGGCACTTGCCGGAGCCATCAGACCGGACCAGAAGGCGCCTTGATGAGCCCGCAGATCATCCTGGCGAGTCTTGTCTTTGCGGTTTCCCTCGGCATCGGACAGTTGCTCTTCAAGCTCGCAGCCGGAGATGTTCGATCACGCCTGGCGATGTCGTGGATAGACGCTGCCCTATCTCCTTGGCTGCTCAGCGCGCTTGCGCTGTACGCCGCTTCCACGGCGCTGTGGATCTACATCCTCGCCCACGCCCCATTGAGCAGAGCCTACCCATTTGCCTTGCTGGGAGCTGCTTTGGTGCCGCTGTTGGCACGACTCGTCCTCAACGAACCGCTGCCCGGCCAGTACCTCATCGGAATGGTCGTGGTGATCGTCGGCGTTGCAATGATTCAACTGAGCTAATCCGATCGTCCCACCATCGCCGTCACCAGCCAGCGATCCTTGCCCAGCCGCCGCTGCCGCGTGAAGCCCGCCTGCTCGAACATCGCGAGGTTGCCGTTGTGGAGGAAGGACGCCGATACCGGGCGGCCCTCGGTGTCTTCGGGGAAGCTCTCTACCAACCCGCCGCCCGACCGCGCGATCTCATCGAGGGCACCGCGCAACGCGACGGCCGCCACACCGCGCCGGCGATGTGCCTTGTCGACGAACAGGCAGGTGATGCGCCAGTCCGCCGGCGCCGGCTCCGCCTCGTAGGCCCGCCGCGCCTTGATCCGGGGCAGCTCGGCGGGTGAACCGAACTGGCACCAGCCCACGCACGTCTCGCCGTCGAACACCAGCGCCGCATGAGCCTCGCCACGGCGCACGCGGGCTAGCTTGTCGGCCCGGTTCTGCGCGGGCGTCCGGTCTTTGCCGACGCCCTCGGCATGGAAGGCCAAGCACCAGCAGCCGCCCCATACGCCGTTATGGCGCTCGACCAGCGCAGCGAAAGCCGGCCAGGTCGTGCCATCGAGTGGCCTTGTCGAGAAGCTGGTCATCGCGCCCTCGCCGAAGCGGAGAGCCGCATCAGGCCGCAAACCACGCCCCGATGCAACCGGCGGTCTGGCCCGGCGACCGGCTATTTGATGCCTTTTTCGGTGATGCCCTTCTCGGCCCGGACAACCGGCCCCTCAAGCAGCGGCGCCGCCAGTTCAGCGGCGATCCCGACCGTCGCGCCGGTGCGCACCACATACCGGTTGTTGCAGTCGCCACCGACCTTGCGCGGCGGAGTTACCACCGTCCAGCCGCCGGTGGAGCTGGGCGGAATCTCGTTGCCCCAGCGATCGATGCACATCCACTCGCCGTCCTTGGTCACGTAGATCTTGCCGGTCTGGAAGGCCATCGCGTTGCCGGTGAGCGTTGCGACGGCAAGAGCGGAGAGCGTCAGGATAATGGCACGGCGCATAGCAATTCTCCCGTATTAAGCTATTGATTAAGTTAGGATATTCTGGCGGCGCCTGGCTGAACGGCGACTGAATGCGGCTGCCGGATTGCCGTCAGCTTACACACCCCGTTGACAACACCGTCCGCATCGCGCTCCTATGTGGGATCGATCTCATGTCGAGTTCCCATGGCGACGATTACCGATGTCTCGAAGAAGGCCGGCGTTTCCCGATCCACCGTTTCACGGCTGATCGCGGGCAACGGCTACGTCTCGGACGAAGCCCGCAAGGCCGTCGAAGCCGCCATCCAGGAACTCGGCTATCGCCCCAATACCATGGCGCGGGGCCTGCGCTCCAACCGATCCGACATTATCGGCGGCGTGGTCGTCAACGTCTCGAGCCCGTTCTACGCCCAGATGATCGGCGGCATGCAGGAAACCGCGCGCAGTGCCGGCAAGAGCATCATCGTTGCCTCGGGCTATGCCGATCGCGATGAAGAGGCACACGCCATCATCGAACTGCTCGACCGGGCCTGTGACGGGCTGATCCTCTACCTCGAAAATGCCCTGCGCCCCGACGTGCTCGAGATCATCGCCCGTTCGCGGACGCCCGTGGTTACCGTCGGCGGCAACGAGTGTCCGCCTGCCCGCGCCCGGGTCACCATCGACAACGCCTCGGGCGCCCTCGCCGGCATGCGCCTGCTGCTCGATGAGGGCCACCGCCACATCGCCTACCTCTCGGGCGGCACCATCTATCGTGACACGCACGAGCGCCTCAACGGCATCGACGCGGCGCTGGCCGACTACGGCCTGTCCCGCGACGACATCTATGTCGAGCATGGCAGCTTCTCCGAAACCTTCGGCCAGGAGGCGACAGCCCGCCTGCTGGTCGAGCACCCCCAGACCACTGCCATCTTCGCCGGCGACGACGATGTGGCGGCCGGCGCGCTGCTGGCGCTGAAGGCCGCCGGCAAGCGGGTCCCCGAGGACATCTCGCTGCTCGGCTTCGACGACAATTTCCACGCCCGCCACCTGACCCCCGGGCTGACCACGGTGCGCCAGCCGGTCGATGAGGCCGGACGTGTTGCGACCCGCCTGCTGCTCTCCATCCTCGATGGCGAGCCGCCGGCCGCACCGCTCATCACTATCCCCACCGAGCTGATCCGCCGCCAGAGCGTTGGCCCGGTCCGGAGCCTTTCGCCGACGTCCCGCACAGCGGCGCCGGCGCTGACGACGAACTAGGAACTACGCCTCGGGAGCTTTTCGACTGCAAACGGCTGATCGATATGGGATCGATCTCACAGGGAGAGACAAAGCCATGCAACGACTGCGTTTACTGACCCTTCTGACCACCGCCGCGCTCGCCGGCACCGCCCTTGCCACCACGGCCGAGGCCGAGGTGCTCATCCGCATTGCCCCGGTCCACACCGATGCGCATGTCGAGAATTACAATCCCTACAACCTCACCGGCCCGCACGCCTATGTGCAGGATTTCGCTTATGAGCCGCTGTGGATCGACAATGTCTGGCACCCGGACAATGATTTCCCGGCGCTCGCCACCTCCTACGAGCTGGGCGCCGACCTGAAGAGCGTCACCTACCACCTGCGTGAGGGCGTCAAGTGGTCCGATGGCGAACCGTTCACCGCCGCCGACGTGGTCTTCACCTTCAACTACGCCAAGGCGCA
>JAULBW010058195.1:0-51065 GCA_032358265.1 Vaucheria bursata
AATACCATTACAACTCCTTGAAAGAATCGTATACAATAATACAAAAGACACGGCGGAACATATTAGATCCTGACAAACGTGTAGAATGCAATATTTGTTCATTGTAATCGATGTAATATGAAGAGTTGTGAAAAATGGGACATGTAGGAGAGGTACTAGAGCAGTAATCCTGACAGACACATAAAGCCTTACGGTAAAATTTTTTAAAATGCATAAAAATACTAAACTTTTTGAAGAACATTTTATTTTGAACTGAATATAAAAAATAATGAAAAAAAGAAATTGAATGATCCAGTATAAAGGTAAATTATTTCTTGTACATTCTTAAATTTATTAGCACTGATTTTACTATTTTTTACTGAATCTTAAAAATTTGAGTTTGCTATGGCATTATAAAATAGTGCTTCAATATCAAGAAAGTTCCTTCATTGAAATGTCATGCAGTCAAACAAAGTTGTTTGATTACTACTTACGAAATGGGCTCTCAGTTTCGTTTTTAATCCATGTATAGAACTTGATCATGTGCATGAATTATTGCCTAACCATACCATTCTTTGTAGCGGGAATTGAAAATTTGTATGTGTGGCAGCAACCGTAATGTCAAACTGGTGCATATTATTTTACTTGTACAAAGCGTGATTAATTACTGGGTAGAAAATATTGTACATCTTTTTTACACAAGAGTCGAATTGGAAAAGCTCTATTTTTCGATGCCCCCCCCCTCTGAGTTACAGATATTAAAGAATTGTTGCTGAATCGAATTGACTTCTATTTGATTAAAAAAATCATTCTAATATCTGTCATCATCACAAGTAATGCAATTGATTAAGAAAGCATCTAATTTGGTATTTAAATTTCTTTACATTAAAATCCGCCACCAAAAGTGGGTTGCAGCATATTTCTGTTCGAATTCTCACACAGATCCAGAGCGGAAATTTCAGCATAATTTAGTTTCTCTAGAACGCACGGTTGGTAAAAAATTTGGATGTGACATTTCGCTGTGGAATACTGGCGTGTTCGGATGTTCAGTTTATCCAGATCTCCCGCCAACTCAAAACGTGAAATCATTTATCGATGTTGCTGCAATTGTAAAAGATGTTTTTATGCCACGATTACCAAATGAATGGTATCGAAATCAATCTTCTGATGGATGCATCGTAAGATCAGTCGCAGTGCAACTACGAGGAGAATCAGAGATGAGGTGTACTTCTATTTCAGATTGCGTAAATCGTGTTCTACTATTAGAATATAAATGTATATTCAGTGGAAGACGGTTTTAAAATAATCTTCAAACCTCGTACTTCTTTTTATTGCATTATTGATTTAAAAATTTGTGCGATTATGAAATCGAGTTTTATCT
Source organism: Vaucheria bursata (assembly GCA_032358265.1). Classification (NCBI taxonomy): domain Eukaryota; class Xanthophyceae; order Vaucheriales; family Vaucheriaceae; genus Vaucheria; species Vaucheria bursata. The sequence goes on from JAULBW010058195.1 coordinate 1,361, forward strand.
TTTTGATTGCATAGAAAGAGACTCGCCAGTGCCTCTGGGTCGTTACAGAGTAAAAATGAACGCCACAATAGCATATCAGTTCCGAAGTCTTTATTACTTTTATCTGGATCTCATCCACTGAGAAAGTATAAAATGTTTGTTAAAATGGACGCAATTGATGAAATTAGGTGAGTTTTTAATTTTTCTTATCTACCTGTCATTTGTTTCGTTCGCTGTGGCTTTGTTCAAATCTGAAATGGAATTGGCTATCAACTATTCTGACATGTCGTTCGTCATGTTTATACTGAACTTCATAGATATTATTTTCGTATCTGTTAAAATGTCAAATTTTAAGAATTCTTTTTTAGTTTTTATTCTATTTGAACAAAGTCACACTTCACCTGTATTATGACACAATTGCTCAACATTTTATTTAGTCTTATTTTGAAAAATTATAATTGCCAACATTGATTTATTGACGCATATTTAAATTCTGTAGAACTTGAGGATACTCAAAATCAGAGTAGCAAGTAAGTGATACTCGCTTCTCTGTAGAGTAAGACTGGCATGCGGAATAACGAAACAATATGATTATGTATATAGTTATCTTTGCATTAGACTCCTAAAAGTTTTTGGACCTTCGAAAAATTATTCTATCGAAAGAATTACTTTTTGTCCAACATGAATACTTTACTGAACCACTCTAACCCAGTAAAAATTTAACTTACCCATGATTCATGTGATGAAGTATTTAATAATATAAATAGTTTATAGTTTTTCAGAAATGTGTAAAGTGTGTCAGAAAATCTATGCTTTGTGAAGGATCCAAAATAAAACATTAGTTTTGTGCAATGATCCTCAAGTTTTTTTAGGAAAAATTGAGTTGCATGGACGTACAATATGTATGGACAACATGAAAATATAATTTCAAGAAAAATAAATGGCAAAATAACTTTGGGTACAATGAATTTGCTTTTAAACACTTGTTACTTGCAATGAAAGAACTAAAAACTTTGTCATAAAATGCCAAGTTCAAGTTTAGTATTCTTAGATACAACGAATCAATTCGTTGGCCTCAACATTTATTTTTGTATCCTAAGTTTCCTGTATACATATATATATATATCAAGTATCACCTATAAGAAATTAACAAAAATTATTGTTAATTATTTTTATAAAGCCACAAGCAAAAGAGCAAGCTACAGATTCTGGACTAAAAAGCAAAAATTTTAGCATATATAAAACTGCATCATATTTCGCGGCCATTGTATGAATTGGGTTCATCTTTTACAATATTGGGTCTTCAAAATTATTTTAAGCATTTCGATCGGCTTTCCTTAGTACTTCGTCTTGAAAATTTTATGGAAAATTTACGTAATATTTTTGCAGCATAAAATAATATTTTTTGCTTTCGGCTCAGGTTAGCAAAGAAAATGCAAAATGAAGGAATTATTTCTAAAGATGTTGAGCTCTGGGCCGTAGCGAATCCTACTGTTAAAGACATAGAAAAAGAATTAAAAAGGTAATAATGTAATCATTTTTCCTCTTAAGATTAAACTAAAGTAGGCACGCTAAACTTCAATATTTCTTTTTTTGTAGCGAATCTTCATTAATACTAGCTTCAAACTGACATGCCAGTTACTGTATGCACTATACAAGTTGATATTTATAAGATTAGCTTTCTTGATATTGTACAGAAAGAAAGAGAGAAAATAGAAGGAAAGTCGTGCTTATTATATGCAATGAAGTAGACACTTATAGTTTAATATAGAACTGTTCCGGAAAGTTTTAAGTTCAATAGTTGACTTAAAGCTCTGCTAGATGATATTATTTACAATTTTTATAGGATATTCATGTAACGCACATAATGGGAAAAGGCTTATGCCTCCATTGTTTTAAATATAATATGAATAATTCATCTGATTTTCGCTTTCACACTCTATCTACCGTTAATTTAACACGCATTAAATACTGTCAGTAGCGAACTATGAATTGCTTATTTCAAACATTTTTGAGGAATTTTCATGCATATCTGGCTATACAAAATATGAATGAACAGTTTATGTTAAAAAGTAAAAGTCTACATTGTCCCAGGAATTATGTCTTGAACGAAAGATCACGGTTACAAAAATATACATGAAAATCAATTGTTTTCGAATAAATGTACGCATATTTAGCATGACCTTTTGTTTGGGACAAAATATCAGGGTCGAGGTATAAAAATTGTAAAAAAGTGTAACATGAAGTTCCTTTGGTAAGTAATTGAAATAATTATATTTGTCAGAACCCAGCAGAAAATAGAAGAAGGTGCAGTAACGATTATTACTCAGCCACCTTTAATATGGAACAAATTCACTGAATTTATGAATGGTGTTAAGCGCATTAAACTAGATTCAAGAGCTCGATTTGTCGTCGGTATACCAGTAATATCTTCACCTTCCGAAATCGAAACTTGGAAGTCGCTATGTGGGCTGTTACCCAGTCAGAATGTAGAATTACCACCAGGAGCGAATTCATTGGCCGAGACTGAGCTTCTCGTAAGTGCGTTACGTAAGGTACATGGTATATCTGGTATACATGTTATGGCGCTGAAATCAAAGTCGCGAGAATTGGCATTGAATTTTGCTTGCAAAGGAGTCTTTGATTTTTTTCGATAAATAGTATACAAATATATCAACTGCTTTTTTTTCGTCCATAGTATGAGAGAAAACCGATTAAAATCAGTCATATTCGATTGAAAAACTAATGTATGTGGTTTACGAGGTGCTATTCTAACCTATATAGCCTTTTAAATTTCACAAGTTAAATAAAGCGGAAGAAACTGAAACTGTACAGCTCAGCAGAGGAACCTTGGAATTGAATAATTATTTTTGGAACAAAAGATTAAGATAAGAGGAAAAGAGAAGCAGAAATCGATAGAGAGAGAAGGGGTAAATTAGAGATATAAAGCTAGCTATACAATTTATAAATGGCGAGTTATCATTTGGAGTATCCCTAATGGCTATGTCCAAGTTTAAAATACTGTTCTGATTGGCTCTAGCATAATTGTAGTTAACAATTGTGTAACGACATACAGGATTCTCAAATTTCTAACATAATCTATATATCTCCTAAAAATGTGCAATATATATATTTGTGCAAATCATTTGTTATTTTGCTACTAAAAGGTGACAATAAGGACAGTTTCGAGGTCACGTAAGTTACATATATTGGGTAGCAGTCAGGATTAATGTGGTGCTGATTATGTGGCAATATGAAATTAATTTAGCTTCAAGCATTAACTGCTACTGCGCAGTGAGGTCAATCATCACTGTACAACACAGAAACAGCTTTTGGTTGCGTATTTAAGCACTATTCATGCTGATATACGTACGTAAAATACCATCGTTACACGAATAGAAAATAAAGCACAAAGTCGAAAAATTTCTCAATTTCAAATACTCAAGAAACTATTTGGATTTGACAATAAGTACCAGTAACACATCCAAATGACCTGGTGCTTAATATTATGCAAATGCTATTTTAATTATCATTGTGGAATATAAATGTATATGCCAATCTTGAAATGATATCATAATTTATAGTTTACAAAAAAATGGCAATGATAGTAAATGTTGAATATTTATCTAAGGAATTGCTGATGCACCAGTAAATCAGCCCATCGTTACCTTATTCTATTGACTGCAATTAAATTTAAAACTAACCTTTTAAAAATAGTACCTTGGTAATTTGCATGATTGACGAATGTGAATCTGCTCTTGAGAAATATGTTGGAAATCACTTATTGAATCATCCAAATTGATTTATCATTATGTACTTTTACTTTGTTTCTATTGTCGTGTCTAATTTGAAGTGTAAATAATTTATAAGAAAGTTCTAAATTCACAGCGGACGATTCCAAACCCACTTGTTTGCGGCCAACTTTGTGCCTTTTAGTACCGGACAAGCCCCATGAAGGCTGAAGTAATCAAATTGACCATCGGGTCTGAGGCTATAAAACATGGCCACCCTACCCCTAAAAATTAAAAAAAAGTTGGAAATATTTTGTAGTAAAACTGTACATATTACTGCTTTACAAACACTCATCGTAAAATATCTTGAGGTAATATTGCCCTTCGAACATTAAAAAACAAATGAGCATACAGTAAACGTTGGTTATGTTAAATTTGCTTCAAAACGACTTTACACTAGAAACGAATAAAGTAAAAAATCATACTGTGCCAAGTTCAGCATCGATCGAATTTATGTGTTATACCCGAAGTTTACTGCAAACATATATTTTTGTATATATTCAATAGTGTAAGCGAGGAAGCTGTAGCGCTAATGATATAATACAGAAAGAGCAAAAAAACTATTTCTGGGTATTTCATGAACTATTCTAGAATCATTAAAAACATTCTAGAACAATACGAGTCGATCTAACAGACAAAGCCAGGTATGGGCAGCATATTATTCAACACTGGCTATATGTGAAATATGCATTATTGATACCTGAGAGGTTTGATCGATAGACTATTTGCACAAGAATGAGCGTTCAACTCTTCACGATCGCCGTTAGCATTTGTAAAAGCAGTTTCTCCCCCAGCTGTTACATTAGACAAGTACCAAAATACGGTTATCATTCGATTTTTCCTTCCTCCATCAGTCAGTTCCAGTATAGATTCATCTTTGGTGTATAGCACAGGATCAAAAAAATCGTGATGTGAGTTGTAGAACTGACCAACTTCATAACGGAGTACCTTGTTCAATCGTTAAAAAAAATTATTAACAAAAATGGTAAAATATTAACCCATCAACAGGGCTTATAAAGATTGATTCGAATATTGTTAAAATGTTGTTCGGGAACAATCATTAGGAGTAATAGAGTATTGTTCTGAAACAATTATAACTGGGAATAGAAAATTATTCTGAAAAAAGCGTAAGTTGAAGTAGAATTTACATCAGCCACTCATTTTGTTATATTCTTATGCACATTCAGTAAGCATTACTGCCTAAATGAAACTAATTGAATTCCACAAATATCTGAAATGAAGATACATTTTGATATAGTTAACTTATTTATGGTCAGATTGAATGAATCAATTTTCTCTCCAAGCACTCGAATAGATGTACTTTCTAACCTGCACTAACTCTTGATGACTCACAGGTTGGCGAGTTATATCTGACACTCTACGGTCAATTTTTTGTAGCGACTCATGATCGCTTGAATCCATGAAATAAGTAGAACTCGTTCTCCACTGCGTAGCCTCCTTTCCTATATCCGAATCCATTAGTGTGACTGGCGAAGGTTTTAAATATTTAGAGCTCTGAGTAATCACATATTCACACTCGCTGTCACTTAAAAAATTGTTCATCGTAAAAATTAGTGGTTGCATGCTGAGAGTTGTCATTTCAATTTTTCCTATTCCCTGAAGATTTTCGACAATCTGTTTGTGCCCGACTTTTACTCCTGGCCAGATAAAAGAACCACCCTGAAATTGAAATTTTCTTACATTTGGGATATACTTATATACATGCAGTAAGCGCAGATATCATCATACTCTTTTCAAGAATTTTCCGTTATAACGACAAAAAGCAGTCATGATACGCCAATTTTAGCTTAAGATTTTACGATATAACATATTGATTTGTTAGTCCCGACAAGTTAATTATATCCGAACTACTTTACTTGATATCTAGTGGAAAACCTGGTACAACTAAAATGTACTAAATACTAAAAAATAATCATGAGATGCACTCATTTTCAATTTGAATTGATTTTCTTTTAATTTAAAATTTTACTTAGCGCTATGAAATTAGCACTTAATTAAATATCTTTATCCTGAACACAGAAGACTAATTGCTTTAAAAATACGTTTAATGAAGCATATCTTAAAATGCTTAAAAAGTCTAAAACCTGCTATTTCTTCGCATTTAGTACATTTAAGCTGTCAATAGTAGCCTTCCTGAAATCACATTTCTACTGATAATTTTTAACAAGACACTTTGCAATATGTGGCACTGCAAGTGGTACTAGCAGTTTGAATTATATGAAATTTCGACAAGTTATGTTTCTTCTCTGCTAAAATTTTTTTCACTATTCTTTAATAATTTTCTTAGCTTTATCCTTTCAGTTTTATTTATTTTAAAAAATGAATTTGTGTAGACTACTTATGTATTCAAAATAGATTGGAAATAAAAAAATTTGATTTATCGTGCTTAAAACAGTCTTATCTAATCAGCAGTAAGCTAAACTAGGTAAAACCTGAATGTACATGTACCACCAGCAAACTTTTTCTGAAAACACAATATATAATAACGATAAAATGCAATGCTTTCTTTATTTTTTATGAATTTCCTAAAAAAATACATTTGCTGTCAGTTATTTTTTTATACCATACAAAAATCCGGCTTTTAACGTATGAAAACAGAATGTCGGAGAAAGAAAGTTTTTTATATTGATTTGATAATTTATTTTATCTGCAAACATTCTTTTTTATATGCACAATATATTTTCATTAACCTATTGCTTCTAGGCAAATCTGACTGAAATGTTTTTTTGGCAAGGCTTGCCAGCACTCAGAAAGCTTTTGACACATCAATTATAGCACTTTGGGGCAAAACGATAATGATTAATTCAATATAACAAAAATACCTTAAACACAAATGATAGTTTACATTCGCCCACAACTTTAGATGCAACATCCTTCAACGATGATATTTTTAAATTACCATCTGGCGAAAACATCTCCCAAGGATATTTGTGAGGCGGCGAAGCTCCATCATACAGCTCTTCAAGTTTCAACATAGATTCAAGAGAAGAGCGAAGTGATTGATAATTTGAGGGCACATTAAAACGAATTGATTCATTTCTTCCATCAATATAAGCTTCTACTTGTAAAGTATCTTCACTTGTGCGCAAAACACATATAGGGTGAAATCCTATTACTGCTGACTCTGACAAATATTGATCGGCATTGCAATTATCTTGAATTTGATAGATTGCAAAATTGAAATATTGCTTGAGAAAATTTAATTCTGGAAAAAGCACAGAAGAAATGAATAAACTTGCTAGAACAGCGATAACAGAAGATATTATTGGCAACGAAAATTCCGAAAAGGGTTTCGGGTCAACCTTTTTAACAGAAGACATTTATTACTTCAATCGAAATGTGATGATATCTAACTGATGATATAAATCTCCTGCCATTTTGAAATAGCGAGAATATAGGATAAAATAAATTATTATCAGTTAAAAAATCATCAAAAGGCAAATTCACAGCAGAGTAGTTAAGCCGCAAGAAAAATCCTACAACGGGCTAACCCGGCTGAATTCTAGTCTCAAATGGAAAGGCATTTTTTCATATATCCATGGACAAAATCAATTTTATTCAATGCAGACTTTGGTCCAACCAATAGCAAGGAGGATTTAAGGTTGTAAGCAAGAAACCAACTTGCTTGGCTAAGTGCAATTTGAGTTACTGAAATGCTGAGCAGATTGACCTTCAAGATATGCTGTTTGGGTCATCGATTTAATTTTAAACAAACATTTTTCATGAATAGGAATTTTGTGACAACAGCTTTTCAAACACAGGGTCAGTGACTGTCAAGTAGAGTAAATCGCAGTGAGCAAGATGCGGTAAGGAGGACAAGAACAAAGCAATGACTGATATAATAATTTTAGTAAAACTTAAGCCACTTACTAAGTCATCCTTCTATCATACAGCTCACTAAATGTAATGCCCAGAGCAAGAGGAAAAATATACATAGTAAATGGTGTTTTTAATATAGTACTGTTTGCTGGAGAGTTATTTTGATGTTGCTGCTAATAGATGGTACCTAACATCAGTGAGGTGTTGCAGAACTTAATTGGAAAAATATCAATAACTATGATGATATGCTGTCAGCTCTGAATGGCTCATCATTACCAAACATATCCTGCTCTTCTAAGTCTAGAAAAGAAATGACATTATATAGCTGAAAGACTAGTTAGACATTGTACCAATTGCCTAGTACTGGCGAAGTTTCACTGCAAAAAAACTAACCCCAACCCATTTCAGTACATGAGTTATTCTAGGGATCTATGGTTCACAGATATTATGGAGGTTTCGGTTACACAAAGTATTATTTTCCATACTTGTTTTAGGTCAGCTAGTTTTTACTTCCAATCATAAAATATGAAGAAAAACTTTCACTTGGAAGCGGTACATATGATAGAACTCTTTTACCCTGAGAGGCTGCTTGTCCCAGCAAAATGCTCAGCAGATGACTTTTCCGACAAGCTGAAATATTTCGCCAATGAAAAAAGAGCAGATATTTCATATTCATACAGGGTTGAAAACATTTCATTCAACAAAGGAATTGTATTTGTACAGTTTGTTAAAAGTGTTTATAATAAATAGAAAATGTAGAATCACTTGCCATATGTTCAGGATAAATAGCAATAATTTGATTGGCATACATAAATATCGTTCTGTCCCACACACTAAAATATGGTGAAGTACACTTCATTTTTCCAACTCTATTTTAATAGATATGATACCTTTAGAAATAATAAAATCTTAATATGCAAGTGACAGAAAATTTTTTATTTTATTGAAATGATGGCAATTACATTTTCAAAGCAAAAAAAGCAATGCAACAAATTCAAGAGCAGTCAAAATATTATTAACGAGCAGCTCGCACTTAATGGTTATTTCTACGAAACCGAAGAAATGACCTACTCTAATAATATAAAACTAACTTCAAAAATACAACTACGAATTGCTTGAACACATGAAAAAGAATATGAAAAGCTACTAAGTAAGCAAATGGAGTTGAAATTGCCCAATAGATTCCTGAAATTGAGATAGTTCTGGGACAAAATCCTGGGTAACACATTACTAGATAAGGCAGCTACAAATGCCTATACTTTCATTTGATGAATCAGCTACAGGCCTAAAATAAGGTGTCAAGAAGTGCATCACACGATGCTAGGTAGAGATGTTATGGTAACACTATCCATGTCGCTCATGGCTAAAGTGATGTCAGGGGTAGGGCTGTGGTTTCCACAATATGATGATCGTTTAACTTGGTAAATTGAGCTGACATTTTCAGCAGATTCAGACATGAGCCGCTCGAACCACTCTGGATATTGACCTTCGTCACAAAATGAAGAATCGTCATCATCCATTCCAGAAGAATTGGAGGATGAATCGCTACAATATTCATCAATTGAATCTGCCCAGTTAAGGTGTGAGGCGGATCCATGGTGAGGAGTGGCAGCTTTTACACTATAAGGATTTCGCCAACTTGAATCCGTATAGACTTGATATTGGGTCAATCCGCCCGGACTTTTACAGAAGTATACAGGCGAATGAGCTGGACGCCCAAAACTGTCGGTTCTTATGTGTGTGGGGTTAAGTGTAGAAATAGATGCGCTGGAAAAATTTGAATAGGGCTCATTGGCTTCATTCATATTAGCCTCCTTGAAAAACTCGTAGTCATCCTGGCACCACCATAGGTTTTCAATGTCTTCGTTGTGGTATTCAGCGCGGCTAGGAATATAGTAAATTTCATTCAGTCCGTTGGTCCGAAACCTAAGCCGGCGGGTAGTATGTTCCACAACAGTCTCTTTTCCAACAACTTTTCGAGAAAACTTTCTTACAACTTTCCACATAGTACCGATTTTGGTCTTCCTCCTTGGCCGATCTAAAGAGAGGCGGTTAGACGGAGATCTGAACAAATTTTGCATGGCGTACGTGCAGCTCATGCTGTGGGCGAGAGAAGCAGCGAACTTAGTGCGCGGCATCGTCCTATTGAATGAGAACAACGTTCTAATTCAGTGCTCGAAGTAGAATGATGGTGATGATTTTAAATTAGTATGTACTAATTTCCAAAAATAACCCTCATAATGAGACACTACGCTATGTAAAATCGTGGTTGCTCATGCTATAAACGATACCGCAGTGAGAAATTTATTTGGGAAAACCAATATACCGGTTTTACCGTATATCGGAAAGATATAAAAAATATGATTGGACAGATTTGAAACTACTTGAATCGAGATATCTTTTTAAAAGGTTAATGTAGCCGTGATGTCGTATCGAAACGTTACATACGTTGCATTATCACAAATTGAATAAAGGTAATGTTCAACTGGAAGCTTCAAGAGGATGAAAGGTCGAGTAGCGATATTTGCTACTTAAGAAATTCTTCAACGGCAAATGCTCCAGAAAAGTTTCTAAAATTCTATTGAAGTGACCCCACGGGTAGATCATTCCAGTGTAAGCCGATTGACGGTCGTGTCAACTTTGTACGCAGTTTCCTCAAACCAATAGGACGGTCCCCAACATAGCATTGTCAGAATAAGCTGACGAATGGAAGTAGGGGAATGAGAAAAGTTAAATCTGATGCAATTCTGTTTACAGCTAAAAGATACAAAGAGGCTAAGCTTCAAATTGAATCACCAGTTAGTCCACATGTCAACAAAGTAAATTTTCTCAAAAGACAAAGTAAATAATGCGGTTACTGTTGGTTACAATGAGCGCATGGAGTTATTAATGGCTGCACTACTTGATAGATGCAGAATCATTTTTTTCTAGACGAAAATACACCGCTATATTTCTATTACTGAATGTCCAAGTTAAATGTTTGAAAACGTTCCAGAATTTCCAATTGATAATGATGAGCAGTACTAAATATTCAACTTGCTGCCTTTAAAATTATATAGTGTACGAGTATAGGTATTTGAAATGTATAGAAAACAGGCAATACCATTGTTTCACACAATTTTGTAGCACTTTAGCAAATAATCTGACACTATTACATGCACAACATTACACTAATGAAATAATTCAGGTGAGCAATCAGGCCTTTCACTGATGCTGTGTTTGTTAGTTTAGTTTAGGATATCAAAATCTTTTCGATCAACTATTTGATCTGATTCAACTGCAATTCGTTAACATGTTGGTGAACCATCAAGAACATGAAATATTATTTCATAGATGGTGGCATGTGATCCAAAGTAAAAGAATATTATTTCATTGGCTTTACAGGGACTAACTGTTACTGAGCACGTTACTGGGTTGCTGAAACATGTTACAGAAAGTAATACATTCCTCACAAACAATTTTTCAAAGTTATTATCATTGAAATACTTGAGAAAGGCTGTTTTTGTTGGGATCATGAAACAGAAATTTTTAGAACTATACTGCTCATATACTTGAAATGTTCTGCATTTCTCCATCACATTTGAATACTTCAAATGGCATTATAATTGATCTGCGTTTTAAATTGTGATAAATTCAGTTTCTGTATCACTCAAATATGGCATATGAATCAATATTCCTGTCAAATTTCAAATTGTGTTGATGCCAGTTTTTCTTGTTGCCTGAATTCTACATAAGGCATAATTATCGTGCTAAATCCAGGATTGTAATAAAATCACAAGGTGGCAACTTTTGTTCAAATTAATAAAATTTCAAAATACTTTTTATGCTACCTTAAGAATAATCTCTTGTAGCCATGAGACCATTCACTAAAACTCATTACACTCATCATTTTAATTATGTCTACAACCTTTCCCAAAATTTGCTGTTTTCAATGTACAATGGTTACTTATAAATACTTTAATATTTACCAGATATCTCCACTGAACTTTGAGTGGAACTTGTGGAAGAATTTTTCAACTGCAACAGATATTTGCTTCAGGACATTTTTTTTCTGGGTAAAATCATGCAGAGAGGACACAAGATGCAGTTTAACTTATCAATTGTAGTTCTGACCATCATAATGAAAATCAACTACATAATGATTATTTTTTGAAGACTTTTAATTTTTACGAATGTCATTTGTACACTTTTACTTCTTAGATGGACTATGAAAATCTTGATGAGATGAACATTAATTAGCATATTATAGTATATAGGAGGTTTCACTGAGCTGTTTCAAGTATATTTTCTTGTTGAAGTTTTAATTACTAAATTTTATATTTTTTAGCTTTTTTTCAATTGAATTACTTATAATTTATGCTGAATTAGTATGTGATTGGTCACTTTTTGTTGATAAAGAAGGAACGTTTATAAGGAACTTATTCATTGATAAAATATTAGGAACGCCGTAGTTAAAACACAAAAAGAAACGGACAATAATTGGTATATATATGTCGCATTCAAATATTGGTGTTGATAGAAGTAAGAACATTCTATCAACACAATAAAATATATGTAAGCTGATAAATGTATGACTCTCCTTGAACTTCTACCAAAGCGACTCTCCTTGAACTTCTACCAAAGTGACTCTCCTCAAATAAGAATCGTACAAATCCTCTTGAATCGTATAATTACACAAATCTCTCTGAATCGTACCGCAGCTACAAACAGAAATAGTACTTTAGGAAGTTAATTCCTAACATAAAACTTGAGGTTTATGCTATAGATGACGTACAATTTCAAAGAATTAGGGCGATAAAAAAAATATTGAAAAAAAATAATTTTATATTGATCTTTTATTTAGATTTTTTTTAAATATCATGGGTCAACTGCTTCAGTTCCTGAATTGTTGGAAATAAAGATCCGTACTGACCAAACATATTCAAAGTAGGCAATGCAATTTTTCTGAACGCTAGCTGATTCTTGACAATTAGGTCAAAGCATACCTGAGTTGCCGAATAGTTTTCATTAAATGAAAGCACATCCAAAATTCTTGAAATCATCAAGATTTTGAAGTTCCTCTGCAGCTACGATGGATATTCTCATTTTACTGCTTTCTTTTCTACTAGTATTTAGCACTTTCAACTCAAGTTCAAATGCATTTCAATACAGTGAGACTCGTAATTGGGCCATATTATCAAAGGTATATTTTAAGAGTTTTTAAAACTCCCGGAATTACTTTCAATTTAGGTTTAATAATTTTTTCTATAAAATCAGTTGAGCCTAGTCCCGTATATCGCATCATATTTTTTATTATGCATTCTGGGTTTGGTAAGCTTTCATGAGCGAAAAATTCAATGGTGAATATAAAAAAATGTTGAGCAAATTATGATAAAAAAATTCGCCATAGTTTTAATGGGAATCGATGCATTTATTACGCTACGCTCATAATTATATTTTTTGTGCTGAAAGGTTAAAGACCAGGATATTTTTTGTGTACTACTTTTAATAGCTATTATTAGAGATATTTGTCGAAGAATCAGAAGAAAAGGCCCGAACTAGCAAGAAAGGTCGTGACAATTCGATTCATTTCTTTAAAATTGACTAATTTCTATATGATATAATCATTTGAGAATAATTTTTAAGTCATTCAAAAATAGTTCATTAGGTAAATACCTGTTAATATTGTGTGTACCGTTCTTTTTACACATTCCGTGAAATTTTCATGAAAAGTGGTCAATATTTTCCTCTAAGATTGTTCTGTTGAATCAATCTTTCCGATTAAACTTATAGTTATCTCGATATTTTTTACATTTTCATGAAATTCCTTACTCATTTGCACTCTGTAGATATTCTATTCGAACTGGCCTACTTATCAAAAAGACAAATAAAGGCAACAAAAAACTGAAATTTTGCTGATTTTTGTCTCTAATCTCCTAGTACTTTGTAATGTATCCATAAATTTTGGCATTTTCCGAATTTATAGCATGCTTCATTAAAAAACATGCTTTTTATCTCAAAAGTGCCAATAATGAAAATATAATGATAAGACCATATTCCTCATTACATAATTGATTCAGTCACATTTCTTCTTGCCTGCGATATCTATATTTTTTAGAATTATTATAACAATAACATTTTATACTATGAAAATTATGTTTTATTCTAATTGGCTGCCTTTGGGTTATCACCACGGCTTTTCTCCAGTATAGAAACATTATTTTTTAATTAAATACATAATAACGTGGTATAAGAATTATTAAATTAAAAAACATGGTATTATATTCGAATTTATTGACAAACTTTGTAACATATCCCAAATTGTCAAGTTTCTATTACAGCATGTCATTATATTCGAGGGAAGACTATTAGTTGACTAAATCCGATCAGTAATATCATACTTCAGAGTTACTGTCCTTCCCATAATAATTTATTTAATCAATATTGTCATTGACAGAGTCCAAACTGCTGTATGACAATGGTTGAATCAGAAAACACTACATCCCGAAGGACAGTACTCTCTAGTATATTTCAAACTAGCCTAGGTATTGGCTCAGCTGGACTGATTATGACTATTTTTCCGGATAAAGAATTTGTAGTTTCTGCAAAAGAGGACGATTCAGTTGATACGAGCTTAGCTGACGAGGTAAGTGAGCTGTTTCTTATATTCATATATTCTTTGAATAATCTACAGTGATCTTCAATAAAGCAAATTTGTCGGGACCACCGAATCAATTCGTTTTATTGAAAATCTGAAGCTAACTTGAAGTATCAGGATTTTCTAGCCTATTTTTTATAAATGAATATTTGTTAAAAGGGAATTGATTGTATCCAATGTTTACTCTATAATTCTGTTAATTTGCCCTAGTCATACAAGGAAATATAAATGTTAAATAATTTTTTTGCTGCATATGTAAAATTTCATTTAAATCCGTGTTGTTCTTAAAGTTGTTTCTGGAATAACAAGTAACTGCCAGAAAAAGACAAAATATTAATTCTCTCATATGAATATATTCAGTTTTAGTTTGTAGAATCTTTTTACTGTTTAAAAACTCGATATTTACGTGAAACAAAATTTTTTCTATTTTTAAGCTACCGTTTTCTTAATCTCATGCTACCATTGATATTTTTTGAGATTTGCATTTTTGCTATTCCAATTTACATACTTTGAAAGATGAAATAAAAGACTCGAAGTGTACATTACATACCGCTTAATATTTACTAATATTTGCTCTTTTTTAGTATTTAAAACAAATTATACAGTATTCAAGATGAAACTAGGAAAGTTTTATATTATGCGCACCTAAAAATATAGAAAAAGATGATTATATCTTATTTTTGCTTTATATTTCAAATTTGCATCAATTGTTGGATAATGAATTTGCAGTTTAACGCGCTAGAAAAAGAGTTTAACGATGTTAGAGATTTGTTGGCAAACAAAATTTCTCATGAAGATTGGGCTGGACTTATGACACAGACTCAAGCTTTAGATCAGGTACATTCGCTCAGTTTGTTACATTTGGAACTACAGCAAACTTTTGATAGAACAAATTTGTCGGGACCACCGAACTTATTTGTTGTATCCGAAAATCTGATGCAGAACTAGACATAATATGACTTTTTCATTTTTTCGTGAAAAACGAGTCTGTTATATCCTAGGTTTAATCTATTTTATGAATTAGCCGCTTTTCATACATTGCACTTATGATGAAATCAACATAGCCAATTTTGGCTTGATACCAGTTTTCATCCGTAATAGGATTTTGTAAATAATGAGCTTTATTAACCATTAATAGATAGTCATTGATTGCTATGCAAATTTTTGAAAAGCATTCATGGTTAAAAATTTCATTGGTTAACTAATTTATGTAATTATTGTATATTGGAAGGATTTGTTATGTTCATGAAAAAGTTATAAGTGAAAATGAAGCAGCAACTTTTGATTTCTCTTAAAGGAAGCATTGAAAATCTGCATAATGCGTACTCATTTTTTAAAATCTTGATTTGTAAGCTGTGAGATAGCATGCAATACTAGATATTTATTCTAATTTAAAATTGTAAAATTATTTACATTCTGCACCATAGCTTACAGAATTTATTGTACAATTAAAATAATTCTTATAAATTTTGTAGGAGCTGTAAATTATCCTCAAAAGGTCTCTATTTCTGATAAAAACATCAAATGAATTGCCACTTTTACCTGATGAATTCTGAGTAGAGTTAAAACAAGCTACTATATGAATAATTGTTAACGAAAAAAGGAACATGCCTTATTTAGGCCTATCGTTGTAGGAATTAAGAAAGCCTCTTAAAAATCATTCTTTTATTTCTTCTGCAATTTTTCGATCCACGACTAAAGTTCTATAATTAAGCTGCTGTTCAAGGAAAAAGTAATTACCTTCATTAAATTTGTAATGTGTTCTTGCAAGTAAGTATACTAGTAGTACCTCTTGTATTAGTCCTTGTTGCATCTTCTCTCTCGCTGCACTGCAGTCGTTTGCGTGTTGTACAGTGACAATTGCCCTACCTTCTTCCTTCAAATATAGCACATGATGTTTTATTCAATTATGACCACTTATGCTCTTATATTTGATTTGAACGCCTTGTCGTTACATTCACATCAATGGGACCTGTTATTGGTTCAGACCCGGTTATAAGGCCACTTGTAACAGGTTCACAATTCAGACCAATCAAAATTTAGTAAAAAATTGTAATATTCTGGCTGTTGCCATTTCAATATTCCGACTGTAATAAAGCGATGACCAAGTTTAAATTATTAGAATAAAAGACAGTTATTATATAGGAAATTTTTCTAATTTAATGTCATTCTATTCGAATTTATTGACTAGCTTTTTGACATTTCCTGAATTTTTGATTTTACAACCACATACTGTTCTATCCATGCATACCACCAAAGGGAGGTCAATGGAGTGTAATGCTATCAAATAGTAGAATATACCATTTAGTAGGCTATCGATTTATTGAACATCAACTACAGGAATTATCATGTGTCAAGTTTGGCTTTAGATTTTAGTATATAACGAACTTACTGTATGGCTGTTTGTATATGAAAGATTCATGAGGATGCTATATGTACTTAAGGTAGTTTTTACCTAATAGCGTATTGTGTCGGCAGCTTATAACAAGTGCTATATTGACTGTTAATAATAGTGTTATATTAATTGTCTCTATCAATGTTATTTTGACTGTTAAAAATATGTACGTCGAATAGGAATTTCGCAAGCAAAAAATGGGGACAATTAGAAAACGAATCCCGAAAACACAAAAAAGGATTCGTGATACAGCGCAGTTGCTCTGTAATGCTGTAACTTTTGACTTGATCGCTATTAATAAGGTATTTACTAATATTTTTTTTAACTTTTCAAAACTATTCTGAATTCATTTTCAACATCTTCATTGAGCTGAACGGTTACATTGTAATTTCACTATGATTCTTAAAGTTGGTACATTACTTTAATTCTTTAGCATACCTTATTTTGCTATGTTTTTTTAACAATTTTAAAAATGAATAAATAAATTTTACATAGTTTATATTTTATGCTTATTTTACCTGGCGTTTGTAATCTGATTTTGAGTTATTTTTAAAAGTTTTAAAATATTTACGAGATGATTGATTTCTCAGCCCTATGACATTGATTTGAAAAATTACTTCAATTTGTTAGAAATTTAAAGGTTACGCTATTGCCTTATGACAATTTTTCCAAAAATTGTTCCAAATCATCGTTTTGGATTATGCAGTTTGGATTTACTATTCATACATAGCTATCGCTAATCCCTTAAGCTGTAAGCAGCTAGCTGCAATAATTCTTTTAAAATTCAATAAATAAAAAAAATCCGTTGTTTTAATCCGCATTTTGAATTTTAATCAGTATTTTGCTTTATTATTCAGGCCAGCCGTATAAAATCATCAGAAGAAGCAAAAAAGGCTCTTGACATATTACAACAAGATGTTAAGACTTATCTAGAATTAGAACAACAGTTGAAATAATAAAAAAAACTATAGAAAGTTTTTAACTGTCAAAATGCTTTATTCAATTGAATTTCATTGCATTTATTTTGACTTGTACTAAAATATGAAAAAGAGCATTTTTGCGGAAAAAATTTTGGGAACAAAAAAATATAATTCAATAAAATCATTTATATGGGTAAATGTCAAAGTAAGCGAATCACAGAATGGTAATATAACGTCATTTAAGTTTGTGATGTTAAAGTGAAGGGAATCCTTAGAATAATTATTATCAATTATACTCATGCTGAGTAGATCATACACGTGGCTGCTAAGATAAAACCGTGCATCTAAGGACAATTTATTAATTACATTTACTATCCAAAATCATTCATATACGTGGACATTAAGAATATAACAAACTATAGCAAATGAGTTCATCAAAATTTTTTACGTACCAAGTCGTAGATTTCATACATATTCTTCCGGTTATGTGCCTACAAGTTTCTTAAAAAAGTGGTGTTCAATATTTTAAACTACTCACGAGCTATTGATTACTTACTCAGAGGACCAGGTTTATAAAATTTTGTAGTAAGTCTTGGAGTCTCATTAAATGCTCACATTTCCTCTCAAATCTGATTTTTTCACAAAATTAAATCCTACAGTAGCGAATCACTCTCTACCATGGAGCATTGTGTAAGAGTTTCCTAACCAGCCAAGTTTAAACTAGAAGAAGTTCAACATCCAGTAAACAACTACATGATTTAATGGAAAAGTCTTTATTTTAGATCATTCTATTTGTTTCTTGTGTGCTCACATCAAATGTTGGAAAATAAGAGAATTTCAAAGGAGACTTGGCAAATGATAATAAAAGAAAGACAAATTGAAAAGTTTTACCAAATAATCCAAAAAGAACTTTATGCAAACAAAGTATAACATATACCATAATCAAATCATTTTGAAGACAGTGAATTGATCAAATTCATGCTTAAGATATTTAAAGAATCTGTTGGATTCTAATTATAAATGTACATACTGAAAATTTTTCTTTAGCTAAAAATGGACAATGGCTGCAGCAAAAATTGATATTCTGTATTTATTCATAGATTAAGAATTAAAGATTGAACCAGAAGAGTTTCCCTAGATTTTGTAAAGGAAATATAGATTTGGGACCTTTTTGATGCACATATTCTGAATTCATCCCGAAAACATTGTTTTTTTAGTGAATAAAAGGTGACCAGGTTATCGTACGTGTGACTTTTTAAAAAGATCATTAGCGGCTAGTATTTTAAGTTTCATAATGCCTCTGTTAAACTTTTTCACATATTTCTTCTTAGTTATAATATTTGCTTCTGCCGTTTGATAAAATGTGGACCTTTTAATGTGTAAATACAATATTTTCGGGGCATTTGACTTCTTAGTCTGTTACACTTTAGTATCTGCTGGGAAAATAAAAGTTCTTAAAGATAGCGCCGCCTGTTCCGTATCATATTGATTAAATGTTACTGCATGTTTTTGCTCTTCAGTTTGTTGTACTAGTTTCTAGTAGAGCAAATAAATGGATTGCTTGAAACAGGATTTCACCTATAATAAACAAAATAAACATTGGGGCCAATAAAATTTTCTCATAAGGAGCTTACGAGTAGAGAACAATAAGTTACAAGAACTCATTAAAACTACACTGAAAAATACTGATTCAGTTAGCAGAAGGTACCTTATTTATCGAAATTGTTTTTTTCTTGTAGGATTTGCATTTTTGTGCATGAAAGCTTTTTAAAAAATCATTTATGAGCAGTAAGCTTTGGATGCAACAAATCTGTCGGAAATGGTAAATGAACTCGGTATATTGGAAAATTTGAAGAACTTGAAACAGTATGACTAGTTTGTTCAATGGTTGTAATAGTCTAAATATGGGAAAATATCATCATTACTTTGCTCAGAGAGCACATATATTCAGCATGATTCCTACGCAGCAATTTACTTTAAAAAAATTATGTTCTCAAACAACAACAATAAACAAGGTAAGGCAAAAGGCATCATTCAGATTTACTCTACGACCTCGATGAAAAGTAGTATCCTAAAACAATGGCAAGTAAAAGTACTAAAATCGCGAGGGGATTAAGCCCTGATCCCTTCTTTTCGACTCGTTTTGCACGTTCTAATTGTGAAATTTCCATCTTTTTCTTGTCAGCCTCGCTGAGTACCAAACTTCCGATCAGAAATTTTTTCATGTGCTCTATAGCACCTTGAGTGTGCCCGATATCTTCGAACATGTCAGTAGCATCTTGGCCTGCTTGCTCTAGCATGACTTCAGCTCCTCCAGGGTGATCATCCAGGTAGTCGGTGACATTGTAAATTTTCGGTAAATCTGAAATAGTATATTGATGATAATGAAAACCTCAAATAGAAAACATTGTAGTATTTGTGAATCAGTAGATGTAACTTTGTGCTTGCTTCACTTTCTCTATTGATTATTCTGGTCTAAATTTTAATTGTAAATTTTTGGTAAATCTGAAATCGCACATCTATGTTGCGGTAGACTTCAAATTGAAAGCATTGTCACAACTACTAACCAGAAATGAAGGAAAATGCTTAGGATTAGTTTTACTATCTGCATCGATTGTAATTCTAGTGTATAATTAAATTGATAATTTCTCCCAACTTTAAAAATAAAATTATCAAATGAAAAGAGCAGCAAGATATGGGCCAGCACAGTTTTTTTTGCTAGAGCTCTAAGATTTAATGTGTGATTTGCGAAACAAACGTGAATAATAAATGAACAAATCGAGTAAAGTCGATTATAAACAGTAAATGAATTTTCCTTAAACGTTACAGTACCTTGAAATAATTAAAATCTGCAACCATAAAATAAAGCCATATCATATCATAGTTTTAGATGCAGCATGTAAATAGTCCAAAATTAGCAATCTCTTTTAAATAAGGATGGTAAGGACAAATATCTTGCATTATTTTGCTATATGTAACAATTCCAGTTTTGAAAGAAAAAGTTACAATATACCAACATAACTGTATGCATTTAACTTATAAATAAGTGATAATAAAATATTCTGGGAGATCTGAAAATTAGTCAAGTAATTTTGCGAAAAGATTTGAAAGAATTACCTTAAAAGAAATAACTTCAAACTTAAGAGGATTTATTTGCTCTTAAAGCAGGTGAGAAGACTCTTTTAAATAAAAATATGTACCATTGAAAGCAATTTATGTATAGCACATAAATTTATGTATAGCATATAAATTTATGTATAGCACATAAATTTATGTAATAGTGCCTATCTTATAAAAATTTTACCACCTAAACAAATATACATGTAAAAATATTATGATACTTTTATAATACGAGTAAGTATTTACTTTTAAAGCATATAAATTCAGCCTTGATTCATAAAAGAAGATTTTCTATACTTTTTAGATTCAGAAATTAACAGTTCCGAAACATCAATTGCATTCTAAATAGCACTAAATTACACTTATGTAAAATATATTAAACCATTTCATCCTTCATCATCACGATAGAGCAATTACGAATTAATAATTTAAGGAGAGTAGCAAACTTATTCCAAAAAAATGATTACTTTGCCAAACATGCTTTTTAATTGGTTAATTTTTCGTTTCATTTGCTAAATTTTTAGCGAAACTTTCGTGGAACTAGGGCAGCGCATAAAAATTTAATAGTTATTGTTGCTGACCGTTTAAATATACCTGCGTGACAATTTTCAATCATTTGGTATAATGCTAAATCATCAGCGAAAACGCACCAGTATACGTATGCTTAGTTGAGTGTTTCATTGCGATTTTAAAGCGAGAGGAAACAATTTGGAAAGAAGTTCATTATGAAGTCTTCGCTCAAATTGATTTGAAGAGATACTTTGACATGGGTACGAAAATTATACAGAGCTAGCGCAATATTTATCTATATAAAATTGATCATTGGTATCTCCATATAGAAAATCGGATCAATTATTCAAAATCATATAGATTAGAAAAAGAGCATTATCAAAAATTTTACGCTCACATCCATCTTCTTTGTCTTTGATGATTAACCAAATATCGTCCCGACTGTTATGGGCGGCAACTTCTTCAGCAGAATGCTCAGCAGTTTTAGTCATAATTGCGAATGGTTGGCTTCTGAACGACGCTTATTTTAACTTTCTTTTGTAATGTGTATCATCAGAATCAATATAATGTATTCATCATGATTTAGTCTGTCCAATGAAAGTAATGGAAAAAGTGATTGTAAATATTTAAGCAAGTAAGATTTACGCACGTCACTAAAATCCTCCGAAGTCATCACCACCGCCATGCTATATCGTTTTAATACATGCCCGAAAACAATTTGAAAAAAATCCTTCTTAGGGGATGAGGAGGATCGGGGTGGATACCGAGGGGATGAAAAATTATGCTAGTCGGCCCGGGTGGAGGATGGGGATGACGAAAAGTCTGGGTGCTGCAATCTACCAAATGCTTTGCAGCGATAAAGTGGCATAGAATAAGCAATGGCTTTTCTTTCATTCTTATTTAAATAGCATAAGATTCACCATAATTCATTTTTGTTCAATAAACTGATGGAACAGTATATTCGAGTGAGAGAATGTGTCGCCTCATGTTATGGATTGGCAGTTTATAAATTTATCCAAGTGGACTAACGTAAAGAAAACAATGCACATCCACTCTAATTATTGAGTTTAGAAAGGCAAATGTCAAGACATATATTCAGATTACCACCAGAACAATTTAGGCATTTGTCAACCCATTAACTTATTTCATTTATACTCTTCTATTTTGCTCCATGCATCAGGAGATTTTTAGGAATTAACTCCCTTAGGGATTAATTCTATTTTTATAGCTGCAGTCAGTTTTCATTTACAACATTTCAAGTAAATTGGCTGCACAGATGCCAGTAGGGTTATATATTTTGTTGTAATGATAGAGTTAACTCACTTCTATCAACACAATTAGTGCATGATAAATATATACATTTCTGTCACAGTTTCTTGTGCTTTGTTGTGTTTTATGCTTCTAATAGAGATGAAGCCAACACTATTGACTCTCTCTAAAGCTATAGGTGTAACCTTATCTTTTTGTCAACATGCATACCTTTATCAACTTATAATGATCAATTTTTTTAATCTGAAGCATATTTTACATTCAAAACTATATACTGACAGTTTAAAACTGATCAAAATGAAGTTGGATATTGGGTTAAGGCAGAAAAAAGAAATATTTTAAGCATGCAAAATAAAATATACTTTGTTTTAAGTTGATTGGACACATGCTGTAATGAACGATTTGAAAAAGGCACATAAAATTTTATTGCATCTAGATCAACAACATGATGATGAAAATGTAACAGAAAGAAATTATCTAGCACTTTCCATTAAAGTAAATGGATATGACATCATGTTGAACTAAATTACATATTCCTTTTAAGTTAGAATTAAAAGAAAACATGCAGAACATTGTCTTACTTTTGTTTCATTATATACTGGTTAATTTTAGTAAACATCTACTTCAAGTTGATCAAATATAAATTTTCATAAAAATTCAATTATACGCTAGTGAAAATAATACAATGAGTACAACAAAAAACTATTCATATTTAAGCTTTAGCAGTGTGGCAGCTGTACATGAATTTGCGATCGAACAGTTGTCCATCAGCAGAAAGCTAATTTTCCCAACTAACACTAAGAAAAAATTCATGATTCTGGTCAACTTGTTCATACACATTGGCAATGAATAATTTAAGGCACATGCCGAATTTAGAAATTATATGAAAAGTTTCTTTAATTTTTCTCCAAAGTTTCACTGAACAATATTTGACAAACAGTAAAATATGTAAGATAATGTACCCACAGGCTTCTTGCGCTATATTCGGGTAGTAATTAGTTTATAACAAGGCTTATAGTTTCTATAGTTGCATTACTAAAAAAACCTCTAGTCTTGATGAAAATACTGAATGCATGGAGGAGATTGACTACTAGAAATTCAACTTTATGACAAAAATATTTTATTTTACCAGAAAAATTATATGGTTCGAAAAACAATCAACGTAAAAGATTTGAATTCAGATTTGTCTACTTAAAGTGCAATGCTACATTTGTTGCAACATCGTATCTTTATGTCGACCTTATAGTAAATTTGTATTTATGGCTAAGTATTAGGTAATCTTGCAAATGTAATGTATTGAAAATTTCTATGCTTTAAATTTGTAGATTAAACTATGAGATTAATTCCTAAAGGCAATGAATAAAAAAATTCATTTAAATTTACTATAGTTCATTTTAAATAGTTTATGGTTATTTGAAATTGTTGAACACTTTTGAAAGCGTTTATCTAGGAATATAAAAAGAATTTCGAGCGCAAATTGTTGTCTCGAATATTTCAAAGGAAAACGTGTAGAATTTTTATGAAGAATTTACATTATTTTATATGGAAATTATATTTTATAAGATATAAACTTTTTCAAGTACTCCTACATGAAATAAACCACAGAAAAAATTATATTTACATATATATATATATATATGTATATATTGTATTCATACCTTTAAACTCTTTTTTTTCCTTTGTAAATGAATTGAAACCTTCATTATAATAAATTTTCCTACACTAAATGGTGTCCAAGGCGCAACAAGACAAAAAAGTTGTACTCATTAATGAGAAATATTATATATTTATACATTCAAGTTTTCATATGAACCTGAATCAGCATATACATACAAATGCAGTAGTAATATTTCTTATCTATCATACTCATTCAATGTTTCCATTGCTGCCAACAGGAGTTTCAACCATGAGTCATAAATGCCCCCCTTGTTTACAGGTGACGTTTGAAAAAAATCAATCTGCATTGAAGAAGGAAGACTTGAAAAGTCACCTCGATATGTTAATTCCAAACAACGGTGCAGCAAAAGTTTTGAAGTACTCAGTGATCTCAGACTCGGGTGTATTCCTAGCGCGGCACATATAAGACCCCCAGCCTTAAAAATAAACAGAAAATGAGTTTTTTTTCTTATTTGCAATATTATTACTCTGATTTTGACTGAAATTTTACCTTCCTTTTCCAATATTTTTCTATGAAGCTACAGCAATATTTGGATATAGTGAATCGATTTGGTTGCCTGAAAAGATTCAATATACCAAAAGTGTACAGCATAACTATGGCAGCTTTATACTGCAGTTTACTGACACTTCATCAACAAAATTAGCTAATTTTTTCAAATTAATCTCAACTAGTTTGCCACTTTTTATTATTGAATTACTTTTGTTATTCTTTAAATAGAGGGTCTGCTATATGATAGATTCCATTATTTGATTTTTTAATGCACCGCCGATCTCCCTTTCCTGGTGTACCTTGATACATATAATCCGATATAATCCGTTACCTGATAGCATTAGGTGTTACCGATGGTGTTAGTTTGTGGAAGATCAACAACTTTAACTTCGCTAACCCAATATTATGCACTACTGACTTTGAAAATACTATCTTACACGCAATCATTCTCATAGTAGGAATTCCTTGATTACCACTATCCGTGTGGCCCGTGAAAATACAGCATTATTCAAACTGCACTGATCAATTTGCATACCTATTTTGCCTACATTGTTTGAAGTAAAAATCTACTCTTATCAAAAACACAAGTTAAATGAATTTTTTCCTAAGTTATATGCCAGTAATTTTGAATTTTGAAACTGTATTACTTAAAAAAGTGTTCATTGAAAGCTTCTAATTGAGGGATTACTGTAGATTCTAAAATTTTGTGAACAAGGTGCAATTTCCTCAAAGCAATTTCAATATTTATATCGAGAAACTACAAGAACGATGATTTTTAGTGCTAGTGAAAAATAAGCCTCTAAGAAATAAGAATAAAAGATTATGATAGAGGATTATAAAGGACAATGAAACAGTAGAAAAATGTGCTGTCGACTTCTCAACTTACAATTTCTTGAAGTTCCATTGGATGTTACAGAAAAGAAAAAATTTTCTGACACTTGCACAAAAAGAACATATTTTTACAACTTTTAATCGACTGAAAAGTTTTCCAAAAAAATTATCTATCACCAGTTTATCATCTTACAACTAAAAATTACATTTGGGAATTACTAACTGACCTTTTGGCCAAGCTTGAGTTGCACGATATAATATTAAATTAAATTTTAAACAAATTTTAAAAAAATTAATTTTTTGAAGTACACGTACCTCTGGAATCAAACCGGAATTGGTTAATAAAGCTGAAATCCGCAAAATATTAGAAGCAAAACTGTGCATGTTGATATCTTCAAAAACAGCCAACTTTGCATCAAAATCAGACGTTTTGCTTAGTGCATATTCCATTGCCAGGTTGATTGCTACTTGGAAACATGGCAGCTGGGCAACTTCAACCAATATCGGACTAAAGCGTTTATAAAATACAAGTGAGGTACTACAATTTAAGGAAATTGACCTCTTTTGAACTTTTAATTGGTCAAATAATAACAAATCTGCTGTATCAGAAAACCTAGGGTAATCTCTGGTGAATGTAAGGAACCCCCGAGTAGGGTCTCCAGTAGGCTAGATACGAGCTAATGTACCTCTGCCAATACTGCATCAATGTCTTGACAATAATTCAAAGGCATAGCTATACATATATGGAGTTGAACCTGTCTTAGAGCGTACCAGCACATTTTAGTTTTTTTAAGAAAATTTTCTTAATTGATAAGGTAATTCAAATATCGTTATCACCAAACAGTGAAACCACTTCAGTCGAACACCCCGTATCTCCGGACACCTTAGAAGGTCGGACAGCTCACAATACAACAACTTTTATTTTAAGCTCTTCTAATCCCTAGTATATCTGGATATCTCCTTAC
Organism: Vaucheria bursata; assembly: GCA_032358265.1. Lineage (NCBI taxonomy): Eukaryota > Xanthophyceae > Vaucheriales > Vaucheriaceae > Vaucheria > Vaucheria bursata. The sequence goes on from JAULBW010058195.1 coordinate 27,785, forward strand.
ATTGGACATTCGAGCACTTGACGATATTAGCTTTGAATATGCATTGTTAAAAATGTATTAAAATTTTATTTCCAAAGCAAAAAATTACCTAGCAAGAAGTCTCCAAAGTACATCCGCATTACTAATTCCACCCCAATTCCAATCAATCATCAGTTTGGCAATTTCAAAGTGCGTCGATACCAAAGTACTAGATAGGCCAAATGTATATATCACATCTGGAGGGGCATTTACTCCTACAAATCTCTGTATTAGTTTCCTTTCCCACCCCTCATCAATTCCCCAGCCAGGCCCTTTAAAGTCCCTGACGACTGCCATTATTAGGGGCCAATCTCCAGCCTCAGAAAAAGCATCCAGAGCTCTTCGAATCCAACTGTCACAGGATAAAAAAAAGTTATAATAATATATTCCTATGGACAAATAGTAATAACAAATAGGGCCCTAATAGCTTAAATTCAAGTAAATATTGAGTATGAATGTTTCCACGCAGGATGACCACTCATATGCTATGTACAGTACACTTTGGATAAGATAAATTTGTCGAAATCACCAAATGAATTTGGCATATCCAAAAGTCTCAAGCTGAATATGGCACAATATGATTTTTTTTTCATTCGTTGCAAGTGAAAATTAGTTAAAAGCGAATTCATTATATCTGAAGTTTACATCAAATTTTTTTCTATATATAGACAAAAAACCGCAAGTAACGCATTTGAAATGGTCTAGTTCAACCAGTAGCAATTAAAGTCTTTATTATGTGCCTTTTTAAGACAAGTTTGATCAGAACTGGTCCGAACCTGTAAAAAAGTTTATAAATACTTTTAAAATAATGCTTTGTATAAGTTAAATAAGCAGAGCATGAAAATACAGGTTCATAATACCACAAATTTGAAGTCTATTCGTGAAAAATATTTTATTGGCCATCAACTATTTATACTTATTATTCGAAATTAATTGAAACAAGCATGAAATATGTTAAAGCAATGTTAAGCCAGTTGAATCAATGAGCAGTTCTTGGAGCTGAACTGATTCAAAATCAGTGTCGGAAGATGAATCGATGTGACAAAAGTAACAGCAGACAAGCCTAATTCAATTTTTTACATACGCAATGATTGTATATGGAAAATCGAATAGATTCTGAAATATATAAAAGAAATTAAGCTTACATGTAGGATTCCTCTGGAAGAGGGATTGAGGGAGAAGTGGGTGATGAAAATGGGTATAACATTAGACCGAGTCTAATAGACATGTAGTCAACTTTTAGAAATTGTTTTCGGATTTCTTCGTTGCATATTAGTACAATATCCAGCAATGTACGTAAACGCCTTGAATTCGATGTTGCCTGTGGGACAAAAAAATATAGATATGTCAATGCCAAAATAGTAACATTTTACTTCAAGGGATAACCATTGAATTTAATACTTTATTCGAATATGATGACATTCAATTGAACTTGTACTCTTTCATCGGCAATTGCGTGAAATAGGCAACCCCAGGAAATCTTAATCACGGGAATCGTTTGATGATAACGTGATATATTAATCAATTCATAAAATCTCTCCACAATAGAAAGTGTAAGCGAAACTTTAATTCACTTTTTTACTTCAAAAATACCATCGATAAACAAAATCCAGCTTGGGAAGGAATCCTGCTCACGAATATTCATTTTGTTAAGCTGATAACAATTGTTATCAGAACCACTTAACTTGTACTGCTACACATATAACATGAACTTCAACCATATACATAATATACATATATTTCATTATTAAATGATATTACCATTGGTAAAAGAAAATCTAAAATATCCCCACACTTCTCGCAGCTAAGTTTTCCGATGAAATTCTCAATACTCAAGTCAAAGTTTCTAGCTATGAGGTCCTTAATTCTCAATACATTTAGACCATCTTGGCCTAAATGGTCCACCGCTGTACCACATTTTTCATCCAAAGCTTTAATCATTTCCAGCAATTTCAAACTGAATGGCGATGTATTCGAACAAAACTGAATAACTTTTGAACGGACAGCTTTCCAAGAGTGCCTTTTCAGCTCGTTTTGATTCTCCTCGCAAACTAGTAAGCACAATTTTTGAATAATTTGAAGTGTATCTATTTCACTATCATTGATCAAAAGATTCGATAGTACTGGACTACCGGATACTATAGAACTATCGGAGAGTAAAGAACCATCGCACAGTTTTGATAGCAATGTATCAACTGCTGCATCAAAAACTTTAGGTAAATATATAACGGGATCAGAGATAGCAGAAGATAACGCAACAGAAAGCTCACGCATTACTGATTCAATAGTATTAAAATTGGTGTTCGACAGTAAAATATCTACAAGGGTACTCATAACCAGAGGGGAGGGTACTTTTTGTAACCATAGTTGTTCTATTTTCTCGTAAAAAGCGGTAGGCACATAGGACATTGCGTTTAATACATGACAAATTCGGATTAATGTCTGCTTGGTATCCATATTTTCACTGCCATCTAGAGCATTGATGGCCTCGGATACAAATTTCTTCCTAGAAATAAAAATGATATTGAATAGAATTCAGCAAGTAGAGAGAATCAAAGCAATCGCAAAATCTTCCTCATAAAATCTTTTTATACGTTCAGTGACCAATTCTACGTATTTTCTAGACAAAAGAACGCTTAAGCACTTTTTTCCTAGGAATAAAAATTATTCTACCTAAATATTTCTAATGTAGCCAACCAAGATTCTAGTTATTAAAGTTAATTTTGTCATATTTGAGTACAACTTGGGAAATTTGGTTTGTAGAGTTTTCTTATTTAGAATATTTAACGAAAGAAATAATCCGCAAAATTAAATACTATTATCGTAAAAAGTACATATTTGTATAGCTGCTTCTCGATACAGCATCTAAACATTGATAGCATAGTATCTCGCATTACGAATGCACTTGAATGTAGAAATGTTTTTTCAGTATCACCAAAATGCAACTTAATTTGATTTTTCATTCATGGGAATTGCAGTATAGTTGTATTTAAAAAATTTATGGTAGAAAAATATTTGCACATAGATTTAATTACATTTAGATACACTACAAATCGATGGTCTAGAAAATAATCCAATGTATTATTTGATTCTTAACCACTCTGACATCCTCCCTTCGCTCATATTAATATCTCTAATCCAATGCATATTCAATTTATTGATATTTTTGGTGTAACTAATGGTAGTAGCATAGAGAATGTCAACTTTGTATAATTTCTTTCATTTGTGGAGGCAAAATAATCATAATGCTATGAAACATACCTGTGCAGTAGCGATAACCGAATGGGAACCATTTTATCCGAACTGTTTGGCAAATCACGATCCAGCTTAATCTGATCCGCAATGGTTGGGAGCGCAACCAAAATTGCAAAATTCATCAAATCCACAGCATTGAAACCTCCGAAATGCGATATAATTTCAGTACTCACAGCTAGAGATAACACTGAAAAATGATCATCATCATCTTCACTGACAAAATTCAAATTTTCGAGAGTAATTATGCTTCCCGTAAGAACGCGAAGTGCATACGATACGTACACGGAGGATGCTGATAAGCCTAATCTTGGCGCAATTTTCACAAAATTAGGAACTTGCCCTAGTTCTATGCAAGCCCTTAACATTCGCCCCGCCCGTATGCTTAGCTCATTCTTATCTATGCTATTCTCATGAATAGCATTGAAACTTGTAAAATTTTCAGTACCAGTAACATATTTGAAATCGAAATTCAAAAGCGATGTACTACGAAGTAAACGCCGCCCTAGGCTGGACAAATTTTGCACCTTCTTGTAAGCTTGAGAATTATTTTTGCTATCGATTGCTTCCAAAGCGAGACGTAAAATCAGATCAATCTGTAGAATATCCGTTCCATGACATTCCTGGAATATACTCGATAAAGACTCGAGTAAAACGGGAGGATTTTGCAAAAGGTACTCCCAAATTGTACCTGTGCTCAATGAATGGGGTAAGTTTACATAAAGTTTTGATGTGATACATGCTCCGAAATCGCAGAAAGGGTTACTATTTCGAAATTTAAATATGGTCCTCATACGAAATAATAAAAGACTCCAAGTATCATAGTTTTTTTCCTCGGATAACCGAATGCCAGCAAATAAAGCCTATAAAAAGCAATTTAGACAATTAACAATAGTTCGATTTAATACATCCATTATATAGTATACTCAGGAATTTTTGTTAAGATACAAATCAATGCACAAGCCAAATAAGTATACAAACATATATATATATACGAAACATTTCATTTTCAAATAATTTACTTCTACCTACTGATGTATTCATATATATATATATATGTATAGATTCTTACAGCCGTATATCGTGCTTACCTCGAGAAAAATTTAGACTCATATATTTATATGTATAGTAGGTATGTTTGTATGTAAACGGCCATTTATGCCAATCGTTCACCTGATCAGACAGTGATGAAAATAGCATCATCAAAACATGTTCTTGATAACCTCTATCTTCTTTTAATTTTAGCAAGTTCATATCAGGAATCAACTGCCTCAGTTCGCTATCACTTTCATCTTTATCTTTTCCTGTATTTAAGCATGCCCACAAATCCGAAAATTTACTGCTGCATCTGTCAAAATCTCCTCGATTTTCCTTTTCTCGAACTATACAAACTAATTCATTCAATGTGCAACAATAGTAATCCTCCATGGTTTTCGGATCTTCAATAATTCTTGACAGAATTTCAAGTGCGGCATAGGAGACTTTGGAGGCCTGTATCCGATTTCGGAGTTGCTCGGCTGGATTGAGAGAGGGCTCTGTGGGGGTCTCGGGGACCTTTCTTCCTCGAGAGATGACATAGGGTAGGTCGAAATCTGGGTCCTGGGAGTGAGCAAAACACCATTGTAAAGCTGGCTCGAGCCCTTCATTTTTGGTAGCGACGCAGGCCCTTCTAGCACCATTCTTCGAAAATCCTCGTTTCTGAAGTGTATTTAAAAGATTTTCATCGATGAACGAATAATCCTCATCTACCATTGGTTGCTTAACTTGCTTACTAGTGGACAAACCCGCAATTTGAGGAGAATCTTTTTCCCATGTATCCGCTTCAACTTCAAGTTCTGAGAACATGTTCAGTACCATATTCGAATCTGATACGGATAGAAGATTCAGTAAGGCATCAGAACTTTCTACATAGTCATGACGCATTTCAGCTACGAACGTACTGATTAAAATCTTGTCAAAGGCTTCAATATTGTTACTGTGGTACAAAATCCGAAGATTTACCGATTTTTCACGGGTTTGAAGGGGTAATGAGCCCCAAAGAGAGGTTAGATGAGGGAGATTGAGGGGGTCGCAAACGCATAAAGCCATTCCGCAAAGTCCCCCAATTTCAGTTGAAATCGAGATTTCAGGCCTAAATTAAAAGCACTGAAGGTGATATGTAAGTAAATTCAGAACCAAAATATTTGAAGTAACATGAAGAAAATTTCAAATATAATGAATCTATAGAACCACCGAATTAGTTGTTTACAAAATCTGAAGTTGAATTGGCACTACACATATTTTTCGTTTATTCGTTACAAGTAAAATCTTGCAAAAAGCAAATTTATTTTATCTGAAGTTTACTGTAATTACCTTTTTGACAGGATTTCCATGATCAGATGCACAACTTCAGGTACCACAAAAATTTGACGTTTCAACGCAGCATGTACCATTGTTTTCAGTATTGACAAGCCAGACTCCATATCGTTAGTTGATAATGCATGACGGGCAACAAGTAAACGAACTCGATTGAATTCGATTTCCGTTTTGAAACCTAGAAGGTTCGAAATTTTGACTAGACTCTCTGATAAATTGTATGCTGAATTTGAATCTCTTGAACTTGAAGAAGATCTTTCTAATATCTCACCATCGAAAGTATCTGCACTCTCTGGAACTGCAATTTGAGATACACTCGGCAAGCCTTTCAAAATAGTTTCAAAGACCTAAATAAAATTTACCAGCATTAAACTATGTAAAACTGTACAACTATAATACATACAAAATGTGAGAGTTAACATCGGATAAAAAACTGTCTTTCACTGAATACTGAAATGTCTGGACTTCATGAAACAACTGTAGTTTTCGGAAGTTACTCAATGCATACGAACAGAAGTGCTTATAGCCACAACCCGTAGATATTATACCTGAACTGGTTTTCGACAAAAAAATGCGTGGGTACTATTTCAATGCAAAAACCCTTACTGAAAATAAAATTCAAATATAACTCTTAGCATGCAATACATTAAACACAACAACTAATTTTGTACTTTCTGCATGTATCAGTATTATTGCATATTTGAAGTAAAACTATGAGAAAAGACCACCATCGGCAAATAAAACGCTCTAAATTACAATAAAATGTTAATTTTTTTGTATTTCTATAGAATTTTTTAGCGCTTCCGGATATGCTTCAGCGCTGTTAATGAAATATCCTGTATTCCCGATATTCAAGTAATTTTTTGTAACAGCTTTTGTTGTCCTAGGTAAAATAATGATATTTTAGATAGAAATCAATTGAAATCGAATATGATCTCATCATAGGATTTCATGTTTTATCAGGTTTTGTCATCAGAAAATATAATTCAAATGCATCCTGAAGCTTAAGACTATTCTATGACATTATTCATACCAAAAATTTGTCAGAAAATCAACGTTCAAATACCAAATTATTCTTTTTAATATGATCAATCAAATTGTAGCAAAAAACTTTGGATAGAGCAAACTTTTCAGGACCACAAAATAATTCATTATATCTGAAATTTGCTATATTAAAAAATACATATTCATAGAACCTGTAGAGGATTTTGTCTTTTTTCTAATTCTAGGCGTAACTGCAATGGAATGATATCGCAACCCATCTTTGAAATCATGTGCAAAGCTTTGGCTAAATTTTTTTCCTGCAGAATTGCTTCGCACGGCCAGCTGATTAAAGACAGGCAATTATCAATTTCAGCGTATTCAAATTCGCCAATGGTCGATGCGGAATTGTACACTTCTTGGGCCGCAGCGAGAAGGGAAGATTCAATTGCCTAAAAATCAAAAAGTAAGAAAATTTAAAAAAATATTATATTCTGTTGGAATACATTCGAACTTTACAATGATTTGTATACGTGATCTGGGTTAAAGAACAATAGGATTTGATCAGACTTATATTCAAATCAAACAATGACTCGCCAAAACTGATTCTGTCTCTCAATCCCTCTTTTTTCTGCTTTCTCATCTGCTAAATTTTAAATTCTTAGCATATTTTAAATATTTATTGGTTCCAAGTTTCCTTGGCCGAACTGTACAACTTTAGCATTGTTTCGAACAGTAAATACATATTTTATCAAACACATTTAAACACACCAAGCTCTATTGAAACAAAACCTCTAGGAGTCATATTTGAATTGCCCTTCAATAAAAATTGTGAGGAAACTGTTTGAATACATCCCCTACGCATTTTGAATTTTTTATTATCTCGCCGCATATGAAAAATTTACACCATCAAGGCAAAACAACCCTCAGAAAGTACTTTTCAAATACTCCTCATTTATTAGATCTTAAAATTGACCTAATATACATGCTATTTTATTCTAACGTAAAATAGATAAAAAATATGAAGCTTTTTACCTCTTTCGGAAAATAACCTTCGTATCCTGGTAAGCTTTGAACAGAAGCTATTGCCAATTTCGCTGCTTTAAAATCATTCAATCTCACTAATGCTTCTAAAGCGCTCCTTAAGAAGCATAAAAAAATTGCATGCAATTGAATTGTAATAACATATAAAAAAACTCCCCACTGATAAGATTCCATAAAAAACGAAATTTCAGCTCCACCATTTTTTCTTTATTAAATGAAGCACTTGCAGTTGCAGCACCAAATGTTCATCTAACAACGTAATGTTAAGATCATTCTTTACAAAACTGTCAATTTAAATGAAAAGATTCTAATATAATAGGCTCCATCGTATTGGATCGATGAGATATATTTATCATGCTTTTTCATACAGTACACGCTTGCAATTATGAAAATAAAGCTTAATTCTGAGCCAATAAAAAAATTATTGGTATTTTCGTTCCAAATGTTTAACTGCGTGCTGTTCGTAAAGATTTTATCTATTTTTTATAATAGTAAATGTTTATTTTTGCAATAATGTCAAGGTATTATTAGAAATTTTGAAATCCATAAATATCTTGAAATTTAATGGAAAAAACCCTTTTTAGGAACTTGAAACAAACATGACATCAAACTATTCATATGAAAATATCAAAATCCTTACCTTAACAGAAAGTCATCGGACAAATATGGCATTATTCGATTTTTCAATGTAAACAAATCATTCAGCAACGACGAAGACTGCACAGTTTTAGAGCATGCTGCTTCAACAATGCCCTTGCAAAATATGGCAAATCTCTCTGGCTGGGGATCGAGGGGGTCATTTCCGGCCTCAAGGTAAGAAAAGGGGGGGATATAGTGGGAAATATGGGGCTCGAGTATGGCACTTGCAGTTAATTGACTCTCTAAAGTGTCCACCCGATGCTGCAAGTTTGGGGGCCAATTTGCCCCTTGCACTGGCATGCATTCTATTATCTGAACAAAAACAAAATCCATTAAATATAGACAAATACTTGAATTCATAAATTAATTTGTAACCAACAGTTTTTGTTAATGGTAATCTATAGCCTTCCATTTTAACTAGAGTCACTTGGTCTTCAAATTAACATCAATAAATTGATTTTCTGATAAATGAATAGTACCACGATGACAATCAAGTTCAAAAACCTCAAAATTTACATTCTGAAGTTTTTGAACAGTGGACTTATGCAAGGCCGGTGCACAGATGGCATAACGGGGTACTGCCAAAATCTTCAAATTAGGATTTCTCTTCTTTAGGTTAATAATTCTCTTTTGTTTACCGAAATTTTCTCTCTTCTCCTCTTTATATAATTTCCTATAAAGCTATAATTACAGCAAAGCAAAAAATGCTTGTAATTCAATTTAAATTATGTTAAAATGAACCTTGCTATATTTTTTTACAAAGTTATTATTACAATAGAGCATGAAGTACTATTTCACTGAATATAAAGTAATAATAATAGAAACCTGCCACAGTGCTTCTATAACTGACCCATCAAATCTATCATCCTTCCATGCATAAGCAACACTCAAAAAAAGCTCCGCCAATTTTTGATCGGATCTTAAGATTCGGTTTTCATATATAACATCCGGTTTTGAACCTAAAGCAACTTCGACCGAAAGCTCCATAATCAATAAACTAGGGTATTTTTCTATTTTAGAACCCAGTAGTTCGGCTAAAATATATCCAGGATTGCTATCGTCTTCTAGCTTTAATTGAAGCTTTTCAGCAGCTAAAAACAATGCTTGAACATCCAATTTCAAAGAGTCAATGGTTGATTTTGACAGAATCATTTTGCACCGATCTTTCCAGCTCATCGATTGCCACTCCTTAAAAGTAATGTTTATGGAAACCTTTTGAGCATACAAAAATGATTCCAGGTATTGAAGTTCTACTTGAAGTTGTCCAAGCTCATCCAATAAGGGCGTTCTGTCAATTTTCGTACGATTAATTTGGTCGAATATGAGTGAACAGAGGGATATTGCTATCGAAACAGATGCTCCTGATTCAGCTATACGTACTGCTCGATTTACACACCACTGAATCAGCTGATCGGACGTTGTGTCATCTATAGGAACAAGGTGCATATACCTAAAAATTAAAATGTTGCTCATTGAATCTTCATTTTACTTTCAAAATTATCATCAGATAAAAAAGGATTTAGTTTTGGTTGCTCATAAACTTCTGACCATTTCACGGTCTAACAAGCATAAAAATGATTAAAATACTAAACGTTGCATAGCTATTGCTATTCTAATAGAAAATTTGCCAAAAAGAGCAAAAATATTAAAAATAACATTACAAGGAAATATTTTACCCTTTGTGCAAAAACTTTTGCCCAGTACAGTTCAAAACTTTAATTGTATTCATTGCAGTTGTTTAGTTTGATCGTTCCTTAGATTATCATAAAGAAAGTATAATTTTATATTATTACAAATATCCATACCACAAAAATGCAGCTAAACAATATTTTTAAGAACAATGAATATGTCATCAACAAATGAAGATTTGAAGAGAATAAAACCTACCTTATCGACTTTTCAGCTCGTAATGAGTTCATTATTGCTGAAAAGTTAAATTTCATAATAATTTATAAAAGGCAAAAGAATCGAGTGGAGTTTTCTATGCATTAATTAATTTTTTTAACAGAACTGTTAGATAAAACAATTTTAAATCAGATTGACAAAAATTTTCAAGTTAATTATCTTCTGACCTGTCTGGATGAATAATTTCTGGTATACAGGCTAATATTTCCATTTTACTATTAGCGCAAAGTATTTCGCCATGTTTTATTAGCACAAGTCCTAATCCCTCAATATTTCCATCCGCAGCCAAAAGCTGACAAATTCGAAAAGTTCCAATTTTCACAAAAAAGCTAAAAGTGGGGATTGAACTCACTACCTCTTGCTTATACTTCTTTGTTAGCGTCATGTACGTTTCAGAGAGTGCTAGAATATGTAATATTTCCTTTCGAATTCTCTGCAATTCTTCATTATCAGTTTCACAGTTCAATTCAGTTTTTAGCGAATATCGGTCGATTCTCGATATACCGAGTTTGAGGAGAGAAACCGCTTCGGTAGGTAGAATTAGCTCTTTTGCATGTTCCAATACTTGTAAAAAGACCCAACGGTCATCTGATACTTTGGATAGAAATTCTGAAATGGCAGCTGCTATACTGTTTGATTCAGATTTTAAGGCGCGCTCCCACAGCTCCTTGTGAACTATATCTTCATTCAGATCATATCTAAAAAATAAAAAATGCATATTAATATAATTAAATAGTTGGGGTCAACGATTAAACAATTTTTGGTGGGAGAATAAGTTCATATTAGTATACTAAATTCAAAAAACGAATAATAACCTCAGATATAAACTCAAAAATGTAGCTGTTATAGATACCATAGACTCATGGTTTTGAAATTGATTGAAGTACAGCAAGAGGACCTGAACGAGGTGAAAGCTGGTGCACCAGTCTATATTACAATAAGAATAAAAAATAATTCTGTTCTCTGTATATTTTTATGTTGCAGAACACTTAGTAGTAGGATAAGTTCAGAAATGATTCGATGGAACAGTAAGCACAAAAAAATTGACTGCAACGCAGCTAGGGAGATGCCGCAAGGAGGCTTGAACGAAGCAAGGGCAGACGTGCGATCAAAACAATGTTAAAAGTTTGATGACAAATGAATCATGGTAAGACTATTATCTACATAATTAAAAACTAAGTAGGTGTAAAACTATGTTGCTATATATGCAATATTAAATCTTAAAGTGGCTTAATGAGAATTAAGTTATTCTGCAATGTAAAATAATAATTAATTTACATCTAACGAATGAGATTAAGTACTTGAAAAGATAATTCGGCACATAATGACTTTTCAAGTTATTTTGATGAAAGGCCAAAGTTTAGTATAATTTCCAAAGATTCAAGAATTCATGTATTTGCTTAAATTGGAACCCCTGCATTTTAAAAACTATTCAAGGTTTTTTATTGCACTACATACCTCTTTGTTAAAGAAAGAGCTTCTTCAATTAAATTTGACTCTAATCGTCTAGATATAGCCAATTTAACACTAATTTGTTCCATAATTACCACCCGAGCTCCACCTTTCCCTTGCTGCAATAATACAGCTGAATTTCCGTTTCCAGCACATATTATTTTTAAATTAGGCCCAAGTTTAGGCGGAGATGTAGGAACATTATTACCTTAAATAAAAAAACAAGAAAAATAATCAATGAATCGAAAAATTGTTGCTGTGCAAGCAATGGAGCTAAAGTATTTATGATACAAATAAGTGCCAGCAATAGGAGAGGAATGATGAATGCTATTATCTCGAGAGTCTTTGAATATTATCCTAGAATCATTATAGAACATTTTAGGATACTAGGAACTCCATCTAGTATACAGAGCAGTTGCCAATATAATATGTAGTCTACTAGGCATTGTGAGATTATTTTCCAATAGAACTATTTTCTATAACTACATCTCGCATTAGCTAGTAATAGCTGATTAACATTAGTAATGGACACATTTTTTCAACAGATAAAAAAATTTGAATAAGTAAAAGTTAAAAACAATGGACCAAAAACACTATGACAGAACTTAGACACAATTGCGAAGCTCTTCTGTCTGGACCCAATAAATTCAATCATAAATGTATATTAAAATGAAAAAAATAGTTTTTTGTATGACAGCCTTTACATGTTTGAATATAATCCATGAGCTGTCTAGGAAATGATCTGTTAAATTTTAATATCTTTCATGCTGATGTAGACATTTTATTTATCCTTACACTGCCGCCACAAAACTCTGTAGCCTACAACTATATTGTGCTCTTTATTTCCATATGCAGTAAAAATAATCAAATAATTTCAAAATCAGAGTGATACGTTCTGATCACTACTTCTAACTCATTTCATTCCCAATTTTAAAATATTACCAATATTGTCTTAGCAAAATAAAATAAAATTCAATGCAATCCAAGCAAAAAAAGAATTTTAAAAGTGCATACAAATGTAATCTCAAGTATCTTCAAGCTAATTATTCAAAGTTTTCCTAAATTCAGGCTCTTTAAGAAACTTGAAGAAAGTAAATATTCCTTATTGTCAATAAAATAAAAGTTTCCAATATATGATTACCTTCTGAGTGCTATGTACTTTGAACTAAAAAATACATTTTTTAAATATTATGATGCTCACTTACCCTATGTTAGCTAAAGTTCCATTTGAATGTATAGTAAAAATTCAAATACAAAGAATTTGCCGAGCTACATAATTCATTCATTATAAGTGAAAATTCGTTAAAATCTGATTCCTTGTATCCAAAGTTTACTGTACTTGAAATAGAATGAATTTAAAAAAACCAAGTTTACTACCTTCGACACTTTTTTCTATACATTGAAACAGAATCTGTCCGTTGTTTGTCAAACCGAGAATCACTTTTGATGACCACCAATCAATACATGTCACAAAATCGTTTGTCTCCATTTTACCATTATTATCATCACAACCTATCCAATCGTCCCGAGAAATTCGAAAAATCCCCGAGTTTTTGTCCTTTTTATCAAAATTTTCACCGAAATTCACGACAGTGACGTGCCCTGATCCACTGAGCAAAGCTCCGAATTGAGAAATAGGGTTTATAACAAACTGTACTATAGGGGGTGGACACACGGAAAATCCCCGGAACAAATAGGATACTATTTTGGAAGGCGGAGATCCTGGATTCAAATCCCTCTCGTGGCATATTGATAACTTGAATCCAGAGATACTTTCGAGGTCGATAATTTGAATTGGTTTTAACGAGCTGTCATCAATGCACACAGTTCTTTCAATTTCTGATGTACGAATTTCCCAAATCGTCACTTTACGTGCATCCGAGATCAACATTTTGTTGCTAAATAAACCAGTACTCAAACAAGACTCATACGGATGCCACCTTGATATAAATACATTCTTCGAAGATAGTAGCATCATTTCAATGTTTTCCGAATATTCGAACAAATAGAACTCTAGAAGCCCATTGAATCGTAAAATCACTTGATAGACATATGTACTTGAAAATTTTGAGCCAAGGGGTAGAAAAGATAGACCAGATATGCTGCTACTTTGTCTCAAATTCAAAGGTATGGAAGGCGTAGGTATATTATATAGAAGTTCCCCCGTACCCCCGTGGTGTATACATACCCCTCCATCTTCCATTGAAGTAGCAATGCACCTAAGAAAATTGAAAATAAACATATAGTACAAAAAAAACTAGCTAAAAATATGAAAAAATACAAAATAAATATAAAGTATTGTTGAACCTATGTTGGCAATCAACTATTAATGCAAAAAAATAAATTCAGAATAAAAAACGTATTTAAAAAGTGCAAAAAAACTTTAACTAGTAATCATATTGTAAGTTATTTAGGCAGCGATCAGGACTTTCAGTTACATTTTCAAAGCGTCAGTACAAAAAAATATGATCTACAAACTAGTCATATTATCTTTATGTTAAGCGTAAGCGATAAAATCTTAGCATACGCAGAGACGTCATCATTCAATATACACTTGTTCCAAATCTCCTGGGGGCCCTATTCGGGGCCCCTTACAACAACCCAAGATTACCTAATTTTTGGTCGATACATCAATATGATTCTCAACTGTATCTTTTCTGTACATAAGCGTCTATGGTATATTATTACATATATATATGTATGTGATGAAAAATCTTATAAATGTTATTTTTTTAGTGAAAACGACTAAAAGAGTTTTACCTTGAATCAGGACTCCAAGAAATGAGCTGTCTTGTAAATGAAAGTCCTCGGCCCAGTTGTACAGATACATCGACCTTCCAAAGAATTCGATTTTTCCCTGCAGATCATTGGTAATTTTCTTGAACATTAAATATCTTGATGCTTAAAGATGTATACATATATATATATATCTCTACTTAAATCTCAACTTTGAAATTGATAGATTGACAACGTCATCGTCATATTATGTCTTGAATTTCACCTTTTGTTCAGCAATTCATTGAAAAAAATTTAGCTCATTAACAAGCGAAATCTGTTATTTCCCATTATCAATATTACATCCATCCATGATATTGAAGTATCTGGGTAGAGCTTGATAACTGAATTTAACCAATATCATGCAACTTTAGCTTTATTTAGAGTAAATAAAAATTCCATTTGCAGCAAACTTGATACATATCGAATTTGTCTTTAACGAATCATTGTTTATATATAATAAATTGGAACATAAACTTGTGTCAAATTCAGCTCTACATTTTTGTATAATGAATTAATCTGGTGCACCTGACAAATTTGTCATGTTCGAAGTTTACTGAATATAGTCAAATTCCTCCCCTCTTACAAAAAATTAATTGATACCTGTGTCGATAACTAACAGCGAAGGGCCTTGCGCCAATGCAACAACATTCAAACAAGCTGAAGCAGACATGGACCAATCGTAACGACACCACCGCAAGCAATATTTTTGAAAAATATGTGGACTAAAATAGTTTAAAATCGAATTCCTCCCTCCTCCTACCATTAAAGCAGCAACGGACGATGACACAAAGCCAAAATAGCTCCTAAAATCAGTTTCAAATTTTTTAAGCTTTTTTTGTTAATTTTCAAAGCAGCTTGAATTTTACATAAAATTCAAAATAGTGAAATGCTAACAAAAAAATGAATATTTTATCATAGAAAATGCAGTTTTACTTGAAGAACAAGAAAATTTGAACCACTATTAATCACTTGAATCCACATTGAAATTAAACACAAACTTATCCTTTTACTCCAAAATGGTTTGGATTATTCAATTGTTTCTGCTTAAATTTGATCAAAGGTCCAAAGTTGCAAACCACCAACGGCAAAGATTAAAATACTGACCCCACAAATAATGTAGTTTTATATGAATACAAGAAAAAACTATGCAAAATATAATTAATGCCATAAAGCTCTAAATCATGAAAAATAAATGCAAGTTAGAAGTAAAATTCTAATTTGGCCTAGAATATTAAAACTTTGGCTAATCATGATCTATTATTATCTAATATTTCTCATTAGCTTAAAGAAAGATAAAAAATTATTTTCAGTGGCGCTTCAAGAAAACTAACTTTTCATGTGGCTTTTCAATGGGTACCATTTGATGTAATATTGCTTATTATGATAACTTAATTTTAATGTCTTACGCAGAAAAGTAGTACCATTTAATCCATTAAAACCGTTTAACCCCATTGATATAGAAAATACATACCCATAAATGATATGCTTACAGATGCATCACGATATTCAAATATCAGAAAAGTCGAAGCTAAATTTACAGTAAATTGAAAGCGATTCCAGAAAAATTACGTTAAATTTATCCTTGGTATGTCTAAAGTTTGAAATTCATTTGAAAATGGCCTGGACAATAAACTATTTATAGTGGCATAGCATAATTGTATGTACATTTTTTTCATAAAGTGCTTGGTCATTCCATGAACTCCTACATTATTTGATACACTAGATTAGGAGGTGAGGACATGAAAAACCTATTTATAAGTTTCAAAAACTTATTTTGAATCGTAAAGTACTGCTTTAATATTAATAACAGTTGATCATCTTCATAATTGTGATTTGGTGTAAAAATATTCATTTTTCATGTTCAACATTATTATTTGGAGGGTTGAATGCAATAGAATTACAATGTAATTTTCTAGAGTAAGAATAATACAGATTAGAGAGATTTCATTCTGATTGATTATATACCTGTCAGCAAAGTGATCGGAAAATAGTTTATTATCATAAACAATCACCGAATTCAAAGATGAATCGTAATGTTTTGAACAATCCTTTGGTGTGTCATGAGATTCAGCTATCGAGCGAAAACCTTGCTCTGGTCCAATTGCTGCAAAGTCGATGATTGACATATTCAAATAATTTCAAGGACACAAGCAGCAGTCAGTGATAAGGAAAATTTAGATGATAGTCTATATGATGTGCGAATTTTCAGTCATAATTATAATCACAATAAATAATTTTCAATGATACTATTATGCATAGTCGTGACAAATCAAATTGGAACATTTATTAGATTGGGCATATGATTGGATAATTTCAAATTTTATATTTATAAATAAGTACCCTCAACGTTAGTACTCGAAGATCCCTCAAAAGTACATACTATACCTACAAGTAAAATTTCTAGAATTTGCAAACAAGATGTAATGAATTCATGTCAAGTCGATGAGATTTTACGATGTCCTGGAAACGTTCATGTTACAGCAATATGGAATTGCCTATATTTACATGATGTCTCGATGCCTTTCTACAACCTAGCTCACATCAGCATGGCATCTGGATATTTTTGCAACATCTAAGGCAAACCAGATATAAATTCCACTATTTTCTGTACTACCGTTTAACTGATGCTCATATTTTTGCCACTAATGATATTATGCTGATCCATTTATAAATATCATTTTCACACATAAAAAAATTGACTTGCAATAACATAAAGACAAAAAGTGATAGAAAATTTGAGATCCGGAAATATGATGATATCAGTCCTTACAAGAATGCAGCTCCATTGTATTTTGGAGAAATCATTGCACACCCTTGTATGATATTTCTTTACAATGTAATCAGCCAGCCTTCAAAAAATGCTATCATTGCACTGGACAGAGGTAGCTCTCATTGCAAAAAACGTAAGCGACTAATTTTATTCATAGTTGATATTATACATTAGCTTTGAACCAAAGGAAGCACTGCAGCTGAAGAGTAAACTATATTTACATGTTCAACCAGCAATACAGTTCTGCCTAAAAAAAGCCATGCTTACTAATTGCACAAAAAATTTATTTAGCAAGATGACTTAGAATAGGTCCTTTAAAGCTACACATGCAACAAACATGATTATAAAATTAAAATGAATTTCTTCAACAACTAATTTTCTTTCTCACCAATGAATATGGCCAGTTCAATTTAGTTAGTACTAGATGTAAAATCAATGGATACTCAGATGGAACAATTTTTATTTTAACATTCCAGTAATAATTTTTTTACAAGAGTTTGGTATCCATAATTAGATCAACACTCATTTTTATATTTTTCAATTGTAACATTAGTACCAATTCTGTTTTATGTGTCTCAATGCAACTAAAGAAAGAACTAATTTAGGTTAAGGATGACATATATAGTGCACAAGAACCACCCAAAAAACTAAAGGAGAGAAATGTGTCTACTGCCTTGAAAATGTGAAAATCAACCAAGAATAAGTGCAATTAGAGCCATAAATAAAATCCGGCCCATTAGGTTCTAGGGTACAAGTACTAAAATAATCAATTAGTACAAATTATCATTTTTAGCTTATTCTGTGCAAAGCTCTGAATAAAAATGAAAAATTTACTTGAATCTTTTTTATATGCCAAATCATTTTCTGAATTGAATTTTAATTATATTTTCTCAACAGGATGAACTTTTGGTTCATTGTCAGGAGTTAACTTATATTGTAAGTTAATTCCTTTTTCTATTTTAGCTGCAGGTGTTCTTATTTAGAACATTCTATATTTGATACTAGTCACATTCTCAATAAGTGGCTAGTCATACAATTGTTCTAAATATTAATTATGTTGTGTTGGAGAAGTGTAATCACTTCTCACAACACAGGTTAAGATATAATGTACAATTGAGCTGTTATGCTTTTGCATTGTTTGCCTGTTTGTTGTGTGTCTTGACATTACCATAAATATATATTTCTTTGATGTGGTGCTCAATTCGAAAATTGCTTGTTTTATTCGAAATCAGCTACTTTTCAATAATTTCTATGATTTGTAGTTTTGATTGCAATGTTGTATTTGATTAAAAAACTGTAGTTGCTGTTGGCTCGATGGAAATTTTAATCGTAATCAACTCTAACTAATAGCTATATTTAGATTTGAAATCCAAAATTATTTCCTCGTCCTGAATCAAGTATTTGATTTATAACCTATAGCTATATTTTGATTTGAAATCTAAAATTACTTCCGTCCTGAATCAAGCATTTAATTTATAACCTATTGTGACTAAGTGAAATTCAGTTTTACAAAACTGTAAATCAAAATAGGAAAATAAGAAATCAAACTGAAAAAACTAGATTACAACTTCTGAAAAATTTGCATCTAAAAATGAGAATTCTGCATTCAACACGAATGTTGCAATGGAAGTATTCTCAACTATATGACATGAGATTTCTTTGAAAATCGTACACTACATATATTTTGGTGGTGGCAACTATAGTAATTGCTTCAAAAACAATGAAATTATCTTTCATCCGTAGGTACAATGCGACACTATGAAAAATTTAACCACAGTATTTAGCATAGCTTCATGATAATTACTTAGGTAGTTATTATCTGTTCTGAATTATGATTTACTATGATAATGGATAGATTTTTAGACATTTTTGCAACAGAGTGAAAAGTATTTACTGAGGAGCATGCTTTTTGATCTAATATCCGTCGAAAGCATTTTTAATAGCATTATTGTTGTATATAGAATAAAAAATCATGTCAACATTAAAGAGGATATGTTTTCTAATCATTACAAAAGAATTTCACTAGAATTAATTTACATTGTGAATAGTGTTCACCACAAATTGATTACGTCAGTGGCTGAAATCCAGGGCGTTTCTACAGTTTATGCCCAGAATATTGAAGGTAAGCCAACTAAAATTCCAGTATCAAAGAAATATATTTAGGAAAATGTTTAACAATCGAAATTAATTTACAAATAAATGAAAAGAATATAAATGAATCATTTCTTATTCAAATAGGGATAAGCTAATAATTTGCTCATTTTCTATGAATTTAACAAATATTTCACTCCCGTGCAAATTTCGACAAAAATTTTAATTAAAAATTGACGTAAGAAAATACAGCAATAATTTGAAGCATTGGTCTTTTATGATTGTTCATTACTACATTTACTCTTAACAGGCCAACAATCAAGAAGATTTACTATGAGACAAGAGATTGCACAACATTTTCATGAGATTTTGCCATCAAACATCACCCTGTCACGTCTGTGAAGATGACAAATTACTAAGATAATTTACAATATCCATCACACAGAATGCATCCGATGTGTCTGCATCCAGCGCTTGAAATAAATCATCAAACATTCTGATATCATGATCGCTATCGAACGATGTATCAGTAAAATCTGTATAATACCCTCCCGGGCTTGATTTTCTGCTCATACACTCTTCTTCTTTAATAAAACGAGATTGGTTAAAAGCATTCAAAGAATGAATCATTGGCTGTGCTAATGCTGGAAGCTTGGTCTTCATGTGCATCTGCGATAAAGGGTCATGTTGAGTCCTCAAAACAAATCTACGATCCTCACAGGATAAAGGTAAAAACAAATTCATCTGGCAGGCGCCTGTCTCCACTGCCGGGATGACTAATATTATTTTAAGACGCATCAAGGAAGAAGGCTGGAAATGTATTAGATTAACAGACTCTCTACCTCGGTGGTCGGTTTTGCGGGTATTGCAAACTCGCGGTTAAAGCAGCCTGCCGAAGAAGTTTCTGATTCATGTTTACCTGAAGGGATGATAGAGCGAATCTCGGATTGATATGAAGAGGGATCAGAAAGAGTAGCAACTTCCATAGCTTGATTTAATTGTTGAGATAATAAATGTGGGCGACGTCTTAGGGATGAATCTTGTACCGTGCTGCTCGGTGTAGAATTAGCACCACACGGAATGTGCATTGAAAGCGAGTTCTCATATATTTCAATTTTTTGTCGAAGATCTTTGTTCTCGGCAGTGAGCACTGCGATTAAATCTTCAAGTTGCTCGGTGTGCTCACGTTTACGCTTACGGGATAACGCCGCGCTTTCTCTATTTCTAAGCATTCTTTCACGACGTTGAGCTTCTTTTCGGGGATCTAATGGGGTGAAATCATCATCTTCAACATCTGACGATACAGAGTTAGTACGAGATGTTCCACCGGAATACATAGATCTCTTAATCCTATTTTTTTTCCGCTCCTCTGAAAAAGATTTCACCTACCAGTGTAAAAACTGTTAAAAAAATTATTAAACGGTGGTAAAACTCTTGATATCACACCTGATGATTAGCTTTGGCTTCTCGTCGCAGTGCAGCTAATTTCGATTTCCTCCTTCGTCGCGCTTCAGCAGCGCATCTTCTGCCATCCTCAGAATTGTCGGTAAACAGAAAGGTGTGCATGAACTCCGTCATGGTTGAATAATCGATAGGTAGTTAGATCACACTCGCGAAGCCGTCACCACTCTGCCAATATATACTCCGACGGATATTTCTCCGGATAATTAAAAGCAATTCAGTTGTTGTGCAGGCTTATCTCGGAAGAGAGATAGCGATGAAACGTAAAATAAGAAACAATAGAACTAAACTCCTGTTAGAGTGGCGACGGCATACGCGTTGCAGATAAAAATGAGTTATAATTTCCTGTGAATGATGTCCACGTGCAAGCTTGGCATTGCCTCCTATATGAACCAATATACCGCAGATCGGTGAGATAACGTTTGCAGACGTATCATAAAATATCCTTTTCTTCAATATAAAGTGTTCGTACGCACGAATATTCGCATAAAAAACGAGAAATTAATGACGTTTTTGTAATTTCAAATGAAATTTATTTAGTTAATTTATTCACCAGCAAATTCCTTGGACTACATGTGAGAGCGTTGAAAGGAACAAAACTTTTAAGGGCTTCTCCAACCACTTTGCCAATATGGTTGTAAATTATTTCTCATTACTTGTTTATACTCAAGTCCCAATTCCGACTTTATCAATTATGTCTAGAATTTCATTATTAAGGTATTTACTAGAATTTAGGTAGTAGTTAGATATTACTGAAATAGTTAAAAAAAAATAAAAAATGAAAATATTGAAAATTGGAAAATTCTCAAGTACCTAAACCTCTTGCACATGATAACCAAAATGGAGGAATTACTGAGCAACTTAGTGAAAAGATGGCTCGTTAGTACCAAGAGGACATTTTTCATCCGATTTCAAATATCGAAAGGACTGTTTTAGAATATTTTAGCAATGTGATCAGAAATCAATCCGATGTTACCCACTGTGCACCCTCATTTCTAACATTGAAGTTCAATTGTTTATGACTGTATTAAACAGCATTATGAATACATATGTCAATTTATCTGAAGATAGCAATGATTTAATATTGGACATCTGGATCGATTTCATTTATTTTTGAACTTGTCTTCCACATAGATTTTACAATATCGGGTCCAAACAATTTACAAATAGTATCTGATGTACTTTCTGATTCTGCAAATAACAGACAATATATGAAACTATTCTGACCTCAAAGATTATGAAGATGTCTTTTTTTACTGGAGTATAAATTTGAAAATGCAAGACCACTTACTTGGCAATCATTCATACAATAGATAACTATGTACCTTGATTAGCTCTTATGACTTCATTGCAGCTTGGAAACTATTTTGCCAATAATGCTCACTCAAATACTTCGATCCTACCTAAAACTAGTACAAACTTACTGAACTATAGTTGGTAAGAAACTATTTTCAGTGCAGTATTTGAATCTAGTACTTTTAATAAATCTTCTTTGCTAATGTACTGAATAGAAACTACACTTGCAGACTCAAAAAGGACTTGGTAGAT
Source organism: Vaucheria bursata (assembly GCA_032358265.1). Taxonomy (NCBI): domain Eukaryota; class Xanthophyceae; order Vaucheriales; family Vaucheriaceae; genus Vaucheria; species Vaucheria bursata. The sequence goes on from JAULBW010058195.1 coordinate 50,079, forward strand.
GAAATCCTTGCTGCAAAGGTTGCTAAACTGATCTATTTCTTTCCAAATTCCTTGTATAAAATTTTCAGTAATAAATATTCTTTTTTGATAATTAGATAATTTTAATGTTTCTTTCCTTTTGCTTACCCAGTATGTATTTTTCTGTCCATAATGCTTAACAATTCCAGCATTCTGTCATTCTAGCTTCTATAATACACTTGCTAAAAAGTTGAGATGAATAATTGCACTGTATTTTTGTCCATATTCTTTGTACTAAATGAGACTATTTCATGCTGTGAAATGCAACATTTTCCACATACTTTATCATGCCAATTGAATCAAGTAAAAGAGATATTTGCATTTTATGCAAATATTGCTCAGTAGTGAGAAGAAAAAAGGATCAAAAGAGTATGTTGCTTATGAAAGCATACTTTTATTGGAAGAAGTAGAAAAGTGAATAATGAAAAAGGAAAACAAACCACACAAGAGTTTGTAGAACTCCATAGAGTCTCTTCAAAGCTGAAAAGAAGTTTATAAGAAATCAAAAGAAGATTCCAATCCTGGTTGGTGATTAAGAAATAGTGTATTTGCAAATAGATTGGAAACATTAGTAAAGTGACTTCATCAAATGAACTGTTGAGTTGTAGAATGGATCCTGGAGTAGTTGCAAATAAACGGGTAAGATGAGTCTGAAGTAAGATATGAGTTAAGATGGATATATACAGATATAACGGGTCATAGGTCACAATCTGGAATGGGAATTAGAGCAGTAACACATAGAAATCCAGACAAGTATGTGCAGTTATGTCAGTTTTAAAAGTTGACATTGCATTTGAGGGCAAAAAATCAATTCAGCATTTTAAAAGGCATCAATGTTACCCATAATATGATATGGCATCATCCGCCTATAGATATTTCTTACTTGACATATTGTAATACAAACAGACATTTGAGCATAAATCATACAGTATATATTACTGTGTTGCTAGAAGTGAACTCTAGCAACGC
>JAULBW010058306.1:0-51030 GCA_032358265.1 Vaucheria bursata
CTTTGTGTCTTCTTTGGGTTTCTGGTGATGTTTATTATTGGTTATATGCATAGTCTTTAATATATTGATTCCTAACGTGCTCAAATTCTTTGTGGTAATTCAGAACTTCATCCTTGTTACGTTTGCACTTTTGCCTTGCCAGTTTCAGCCTTTTTCTGTTGACACGTTTCTGACACCTAACTCTTAACAACCATGGTGATTTACTTTTGACTACACAGGTATTAGGAATCAACTCCCTTACAGATTAATTTTATTTTTACAGCTGCGGTCAGTTTTTGTTTATGACATTCCAAATAAATTGGCTGCACAGATGCCAGAAGGGTTGTGTATTTTGTTGTGTTAATGAAGTTAGTTTACATGTATCAACATAATTAGTGCACGATAAATATGCACATTTCTGCCATAGTTTCTTGTGCTTAGTTGTATTTCATGTTTCTAATAGTTTGATAGAAGTACTTTTGCTATTGACTTGGCACTCTCCAGTTTTAGCTTTCCTCCAATACTAGTTCCAGATTGTTGGATTATGCCAAAGTTTTCTGTGTTCTGCTGTGTTTTATGTTTCTAACAACAGGATCATTTTTTCTGTAAAGTTTAGAATGAAACTTTACCAGGTACTTCCTAAATTTTGTACTCTGGTTTTATAAGGTAGTCATTTTGTTTTTTGATATGCACGGGATACAGGTATATAGGTTATCTTCCATCTTCATAAAGTCATAGGCATTGGAGGTTTTTTTTACTTGCAAATTTGGAAATGGTTATTGATTGCATGTCATTATTGCACTTAAAACCAGAAGATTCATTGCCATGTTGATAGCAAAGTATTCTTATATAGAAATATTTGTGTTTTTTGCTTCTTGGCTTTTCTAATTTATTTCAACAAAGCCTAATGTACTTTGAGCAAATGATCTGCAAGCAAAAACTGAAACAGACCTGATTTGGAACCATGTTAGAACTGGGTTAGAACTGGGTTTGATCACCTGAATCAAGTTAGAATTGGTTCTGATCACTTTCAAAAATTTGAAACTGGGGTAAAACAGTTTGGAGCTGCTGGCACCTGTGAGTTTGCATCAACTTAAGTCTGTATTATAACTGCATTTGCATTTTTTGCAGGTTAACTTGCTAAATAAAGCTAAAGTGGCTTCAATAGTTTATATGCAATTGATTTTTTCAATGCTGCTCAATTTCATTTACAAATTATTTTGTGATACAATCTTGAAATGTCATTTACCAACTGTTTCAAAGACATTCATGAGTAACTCCAAAACTGGTGCGTTAAATAACTCTTTAAAGTGAAAGCAATATTAATTTGGCATCACATCATTTTTAGAGTCAAGTGCCAAGAACCTTGGACACTAGTAAATTTAACAGCAAGATCCACAATATTTTTAACAATACTGAAAGCTAAAATTATTTTGATCCTGTGATCATTACCAGCTGCAATTCACCTTTCTTCCAAATCCAAGTCATTATCAAAAAGTGAGTATTCAGAATAAAATTTGAACATATCTTTCATAGCTTCATAAAGTGTTTTTATCATCACATTTTGAAAGTCATTGGAGTTCTAATTGTTCACTTCTATAAATAGAATTTTATCACAGATTACCCTGCTGTTTTACTGCTAATTTTGTTTGAAAATGCAGTTTTGTAAAATTCATATTGATTTATGAATACTTTTGTCATTTTCATGGAATACTTTGGATTTAGTGATACAAAAAGCAGTGACTAAATCTGCCTCTATAAAGTAATAAAAGGATTTTTGGTAGATATCATTCCAAGCAAATTTGATCAGATTTGCAGCATCAAACAAATGTGCCATTTTTGCAAAAGCAATACCCACAGATCTTCTCTTCATTCTTGTTGCTGCTCTTAGTAAACTAATTCCAATGTGATCAAGATTTTTATAAAAATCAATAGTTTTTTTTATCACCGTATACATGCATTGCTTCAAAGTTGCAATAATGCCCAGATTCCTTGGCTATTTCCATGATATAATATTAGAGAGATATGATATTACAGAGATTCCATTTACTTTGAAAGCAATTAAATGGTCAGGAGCATCATCCATTATAAGCAGCACCTTATGTCCAATTTTTAAAAAAACATGTATGTTTTAAAAAAAACAAAACCTGTCAACAAACATACTTTCAGTTCTGGTCATGAATATGTTTATTGAAGTGCTTGACATTGATAACAGTGTTTTGCCAGAACATATCATGAATAAGTTCAATATTGGATAAAAATAAAATGTACAAGATCAATACCAAGTAAACTCTGTAATTCCAACTTACATTGTATTATATGGCTGCAGGCTTATATTTTTATTTCAAAATGTATTTGTTGACAGCAAAAAACTGTTGACTGGGCTCAGCACTATTGGCAACATGAGTCAGCAGAATGTATCAAATTATGCTTGTATTGTCATTACTACTTACCTTGATGCTATCCAACAAGTACTTTCCAGCATATGTGTGAGTTCATTTCCTCTATTGAACGATACATCCATATATCATGGCCAATCATACTTTAACCAGCAAATTTACTTCAAGTATATTGGAGATTTATTTGATCATTATGCTTGACCAATTTTTATGTTTGAGAGCTGTGCAGCTGATATGACTTGCCTAGTGATCAAGTCTCTGGATACAATTTGTCAGTTGTGACAAAAAAAATCATCTGTATTGCATCTGACAGAGTCAGCAATATTGCTTATTGGCACAAGGTGTTATCACTTGGCCAGAAGCTGAAGCCAAGTTTTAAGTATTTTGGATCATGGTATGATTTGCATAAATGGACCTTGTTGCCAAGGCATTTTTGAAGAGAACACTGGATGGAGACTTCTTAAAACTGATAGATAAGATTGTTTTATCACTAAGAAAACAACAGAACCTTATTGTGAAAATAAATGGCTTTTTGAGTTTTTTAGCAATCAAACTGCATGTATGGTCGTATGAATTTGTTTGGCTTATCAAATTAGCTATCGATCTTATCCTGAAATAGCTCAAAAAATTATTAAGATGCAAGCAAAGAACATACTCATGCCACAGCAAGTCCAATATCTAAAAGACTTGGTTGGTAGACTTGCAGTAATGCTTGAGGTTACAGGATCATTACAATTAATTGACAAGATTGAAAAATCGAAAACATGTACAATTGATAGACTCTGAATTGACAAAGTGCTGGTTGATGGCTATTAGCACAAGTATGGACTGTTCATCACCAGCTTGTTGCTAACAATAGAGATAAATAGCATATAAAATGGTTGATGTGATTGAATCATTTATTTGTCAGATTCTTAGCTGTTTACTTAAAATCATTGCAAATCTGACCTCAACTACTAAGCCATTCAATGGTAGAGTTTCTCCTTGTTTTCCAAGGTAGCTGGCTGCAGTATGTAGTTGTGATTTTGGTGGGCTCATGTTATGAATGTACCAGACAAAATAGTAACAAGAAGAACACAAAGACAAAATGGCAGTAACATTGTACAAACATAATTTTCATTGCTAAGAGTGAATAGGAAATGTAATCAACAACATAACAAACAAAATCTCAACACCAATCTATTTAGAGAGTCACAAAATGGTGCAGCTAAATAATGGAATAACTTAAAAGAGTAATTCCCTTAAGAACTAGTTGTTATAAGCAAATTGGCTTATAACAGCTTATCAGCAATTATAAGGCACAATTGGGATCAACTTTTAACAAGCCATTGCTGATGCTGATTCACAACACAAAGATCTTTGCCAAGCTGCTGCTGCTCTGAAACCTTCACTCCGAGCAGCATTCAAAGAATTCAGTAACTTGACAGGCATTGATGATAGTTGGGTACTGGTAGAGGGTCAATTTAAATTGCTGCAAAATTTTCCTGATGTGTTTGCATCAGTTTTTTCGAATGCTGCTACAGTTGGTTGATTTCTTGATATTAGGGTGGACTAAAGATGACAATCAAGTATTGCCGACTGACCTATCACTTGAAGGCATGCTCCAGTCAAAGTAGTTCATATTGCTAAGCGAGTGTAAGAACTAATCAAGGTAGGAGAACGACTTGACCAGTTAATGCCAATATGAGGGAATTCGATTGCCAGTAATAAGCTAACTGTATTAAGATTGGCAATCGCTAATAATATGAAGGTCTTGCATTGCAATTATGGTTTTATTCAAATTTAACCGTTAAAATTTTTTGGAAGCCTTATTTAAATTTAAAAAATCATCATACATGACTGAGTGCCCAAAGTTATCAAATGACAATGCCCGCAATCAAGCAATGACTCAATAATAATCATCACAAAAGTCAAAATAAGCGATGTTATTGAGCGCAATATCAGCTATATATATGTTACTTAATGCGACTGAAGCATTTAGTTATGCGCTAATCAGAACTTCGGGCACATTTCATTCGAAATCCAGGTAATTGAAATGAATAAATGTTGACTAAATATGAGTTCATTACAATGGAAGATATTTAAGGAACTTCGCACGCACAATATTTCCTAGAGTCTCAAAATTACATAATTTAATGGAGTTTCGAAAAATGTGCTATTGAATTAGTTGAGCAGTCACTCGCTCCCTACTATCACTCGTTACGAAGCAGTTGCCCCTTTACAATTTATTAGGATATTAGTTTTTTTGTTTGATTTTTATTTAACATATACTAGTAATGTGCCTCAATAATCTAATATTCGTTGGAGCTTTCTATCAATGTGCATATACATTCAATTACTCCACTCGATAATTGGTAAAAATACGATTAATTTGTAATGAATTGCTGCACTAGCAGTTAATGTTAAATTAAGGAATGCAAACACGAAAATAATATAAACTAGTTCAAATAATTCGATTCTATTCGCCACCATCACAACCCTTACTTGTTTTCGAATATCAAGCTGAATATCTTGGTTTCTTATAAAGTTGTGCAATAGTGCATGCCACCAAACAAGAGGTTATTATCGCGCTTTATCAACTAGCATGAACTCTTCTAGAAAATTAATCTTCTATGAGCTCTTGTAGTTTTTTGCCCTTTGAACTGTGCATTTGATGTAAATTTTCCAAGGTTGTATAAATGTTGATATTTTTGTAAAATTCTTAATTAAACTTTGCTTTACATTAGATCACTATATTCGATGCGTACTGGACAAACTGATACTGTAAATGGTGATTTTCAAGATCGAAAGCAGTTTAATTCGTTTCTATCCAGTACAATTGTATCATTAGCTTCACTTCCAATTATATCACATGCTATTGGAGACCTTCCTGAGACAATAAGCCAGCCAAGATTTGTTCAACATGCTGTGATTAATGTTCCCAACATGGAGGTATGCGGTTAGAAGATGTGTCAGGACCATCAAATACATAAGTAATATTTAAAATTTGTTCTATTCGTAAATCTGAAGCTAAGCTTATTGTAACATGGCCTTTCCATTAATTCATCATAGGTAAAATTTCGTTTCATTTGAAGTACAGGGTGTCAAATTAAAAGAATTTATCGCAATATATGTATCTGGCAAGTCAAATTATGTAACCCAAGTATTGTAAATATGGGGAAAAGAGAGCTGAAAGGACATATGCAATTCATACAGTAAGATGCTGCTAGGCTTAAGCTGTACATTAGCCTTTTTTAAAAGTTAATAAATCTTGTGTTTCTGTACATTTCCAAGAGTGATCTGTAAATTGAGGGTTCATTTCATGATTTGAAAGGTTCAAAGAACAATAATTTCCGATTGAAAAGTTTTAATGCATTATTTTCTTTTCTCTGCATCTAAATTATGAAGAATTATCAACTTTCACGTATTTCATTAGTAGGAAACGCTTCGATTTTTTGTTGAGGGTATAGGTATGAAAGTACTTAGAACGCGTTTTGATACCGTAGCTCAAACCAACACGACTTTCATAGGATTTGGGCCAGAAGAATTAAGAATACCAAAAGACTTTTTGCCAGGTCAGTGAAAAATTCTGTCAAAACAATAGTTAAAATTATTCTAAAAACAGTAATGACTTGGTATGCATTTTGATTGGTGGTTATACCATTTTATTAGTTATAATCATTTAATTATAATTTGAACTTCGCATTATGAAAATACTGATGTGATCGGTAAGAATGATACATTTACTGGAAAAAAGCATAGAGTTGGAAGAAAACATAACTCTTTAATTGAAAAATTGCTGAAAAGTCCAAATTTACCCTTTTTTTTCAAAATTTGTTAATGATGCTGGTAATAAATTCATATTTGCCGCTCTGTTAATCTGAGCTTTCAAAGTTGGACAACATTTATTTTACTAGTCAGTCTTACTAGTACCTATGTCAATCTATTCTATCATTAGAGGATAATGGTTTAAATTTGAAATTAAGTGTTCTTTTTTATAAAAAAATAGCTTTAGCTTGTATGGAAGAATACCTATGGATTTACTGATCCGAGTATGTGAGTCACGTTTATGAATCAATACCTGATTCATCTTTTTGGATCGGTTAAATTTATTAGTGAATTGCAGCTAATAAGAACAATTTTGAGCTTGTGAATTAAAGATGCTTTGGACAGGCTTTTAATAGAATTTTTTGTTTTTATTTGAATGTGCCAGCTTCATTGGTCAAATGAAAAAGAGCAATTCCTGTCGTAAATTTCAATTAAAAGTATTTAAATTAGAGTTGATTATAGTAGGCTGAATCGATAATTTTCTGTGGATGCTGCTTCTGAGCTCATCAAACGCCAAATAAGCAATCATTTGTGAAATGAAGAAAGTCAGATATAATGAACTAAAAAAGAACTAAACTGATCATTAGTTCTTGGTAATCGGTAGAAGAACTCAATTTTTTCTCATAAATCTTTCTATTATGAACTCATTTAACAATTATAAACAACAAATAGAGGTTTGAACATTCGATTCAAGTTGTTTAAAACATATGTACGATACATACGATAATGTTCAACTTGTCTAATAGCCTATCATTTTGTCCTTTCATACAGGAATCAGTAGTTTCAGCACTTATGGAGGACACTTTAGCTTAGAGCTAGTCGAGTCTCTTGTCGATTCTAGTAGGGGTGACGATCGGCCCTACTTAGAGCCTGGTGACGGGTTCCAATACATTCAAATGGCAGTTGATAATTACAGGATTTCAAGCGTGGTTAAGGCTGGTGGCACTATTCTTTCTGGTTACGGTAACTCATTTACAAATTTAAGACCCAGAACTATGAAAAATATCAACCTAGGAATTCTACTAAACCACTTAAATTTTGACTTGGAGGAGAGGCATCAATTTATTATTCTAGATATAATGCGCAGAATTTGGAGTTTAAATCCTAGAATTCTCTTGTTAGATTATAAGCATAGCTTAACCCTAAATCCTTTTAGCATTGATTATGTACTATATGTATATTCATATAAAATTTGTATACTGAGCCATAATTGCATGTTTATATATATATTAGCTTTTATCGTATAATTATTATAATTTTTTAATGTATTTTTGAAGCTATAACTCTTTAAGTTAAAGATTGACCAATTGGGTCTTTTAATTGTTTGAATTACTGAATTTTTCTTCATTTCCTTTTAATTTTTTCTTTTTTACGTGTGTTAAGGGTATCTAGAGCTCGTAGCACCAGGAGGATTACGCATAAATCTCTTCAGCGGTGCTCGACGAGATCCGATCATGTATGTTGCTTTGAAAGTAAACGATATAAACAAAAGCAAGCAGTGGTACAGTGACATTCTGGGAATGACCGAGTTTCCATATCCGAAGGTAAATGATACGATCCCTCTATATTACTGCACAGAAAAGGTACCCTAAATTATCACCCTCCCCCCCCTAAGGGGAAAGCCTTGAACTAGAAAAGAAGACAGTTCTGATGATTATATAATAAAAAAGGGTTTTTATTTGGAAACATTCTGACTCGAACTTGGCAATTGCATTATGTAGTAATTGCAAATTATCATGTTAAAATAATGAAAAGCATCATACAAGCTGATTCTGGTCCTAGAATAGTTCTACTAGTTCATTTTAGTGAGCAGTTAGAACTACATTGAAAATAATTATTTTATCATATTACCGGAAATGTGAAAAAATGAGAAAACGGTATTGTTAAATGGATTTTATTCTACTACTCCAAATCGTTTTCAAATATTTGATAAATCAAAGTAAAAATACTTAAAAAATTATCAAGCCTGAATAAATCATAAAATATTATGTAAAAAAATGGGATTGCAGATAAATGCATGAAATGATAACATAAAGTAACATAATAGATTGTAACATCCTGTCCGTATACAAAATAAAAGTTATTATCATGTTAATTACAGTATAATCGTTAGAGCATAACATGTTAACAGAGATTTACCCACAATATTTCAAGTAGTAATTTTGGTAAATTTTTTGTCTATTTTAGGCTCGAAGTGTACCTGATAGCCCATTTGAACCAAAGAAACCCAAAAATTCAGTATTCATGGGCTACGATGGTGATTCTACAGGGGTTCTTTTGATTCCTAGAGATAAGAAAGAAAGGCGACCTATTTCGGTTGGAAATGTTTACAGGTGAACAATAATTCAAAATTTGAAACTTTATAATCGAACCTTTCGCTGGTATTTTCCAGGGTTATCAGTACTTTAGAGTATTTTGATGAAACTTACTGAACTTGAAAGAATTGGAATAAGATATTTTTTACTCCAATGCCGGAAACTCGTAAGTCGTACATAGCAGAAGCTGGGATTTTAATGAATCATTTCACGAGTTGTAAAACCTTCTACTATGTTATACTCTATTCTTGAGGCTAAAATTGTACCAAAGCATATCGAAGGATAGTAATGACAGCATCAATTTCATATAGTAATGATAAAATTAAACGAAAGTGCAAATAAAAAGATTCTCTTTTAATGCGGATTGATGCAGCGTCTGAAGGGCAAAAAATAGAAACCCACGAAATCCACAACTACTTAATTTTTCAAGATATAGATGGCATAGCTAATATGTCTTTTACGGATTTCTGCATCATTTGAAGTAATCATTTTGTACAATTTAGCTGTGCGTATCAAGCCATTTTTTTATGAGAAAAGATCACTGGATTTATCCAGCCTACTGTATCATATCCCATAAACTGACTTGGAGGAATGGTAGAGCTATCAAATAGTAGAATTTATCATTTTTGAGGACCATCGAATTCTATAATAACTACTCTATATCTTCATATTCAATTTTTAGCAAGTTAGCCATTTTAAGCGAAAACGTGATTGAGGATGGCAAACGATTGGATGCAGTGTACAATGGGAAAGCACCAGGTACGGATACTTCTGTTGCAGTTCTTAGAGATCCAGATGGTTATGCAACAGTTCTCGTGGAGTATGCAGACTTTGCCAAGGAGCTGAAGTGAATGTTATTTTAAAAAATAACTTGTTATTTATACTATAATATAAATCACATAGCATTTCGAGTGATATTGCCTGCTTTTTTATTTATCAAAAATATAGAAAGCTACATCTTTATGTATTTTGTCAGTCATCAACATATGCCTACTTTTAAAAGTTACGAGTAGAGCCCACCTTATCTCTACTGTTTGGTTCAGTTTGACCTTGTAACCCTAAAATCTCATAAATATTCATCAATTTTTTTACCACGCATTATCAAAATAACAATACTTTTACCGCAGCTTGAACAGCTATAGAAAATGAATTGTTAGGATCTAGTGGTGCTACGTAACTAAGGGTCAGAAACCCAGTCTTTCAAGAAATATGCTTTTGAATTTTATAATATTTTCCGGAAATAATTCAATTAATTTCTTTGTGTGGAATGCTGAACTGAAATTGCTCAAAAAGATCCGAATTTGTTCCCGAAGAAACGGAAAAAATGAAGAATATATATATTTGCTTCTAAAAAATAAGGTGCATCTACTTTTGTAGTTGCTATCATCAACGAATGGTAACAAAAAGAGAATAGCAAAGAATAAGTACCGTATATTATTTTGAAGAAAAACACTTGTAATCCGAGAACACTGCTGGTGGTAAAATAATGGAGCTGTAACTTGTGAAGAAATGTTTGTGATTACAATCCGACTAACCAGCTCCAAAGGATTTATTCCCGGAGGGAACAATGTAGCAAGGCACATTGGTGGTACAATCTTTCAGCACTGCTGCTAGGTTGCTATGGCTTGAAAAGAATTTCAAACTCAATAGAATTCATAGAGATAACAAATGAAATGTCACGGCTGCAAATTAAGCTGAAACCTGCTATGAAAACCATAAAAAAATGGAAAACAAACATTGACGTACATTCTTCCTACAGCAAGCCTAATTAAAAGAGATACAGCTTTTTGATTTTCTGCATCCTTGCATTTGATACCTGCTCCATTCTCAGTAATCCATGCAACAAAAGAGTTATAAATTTTATGGCAAATATTGATAAAATTGATTTGCTATTGCCTAGGAGAGTTCATGAAATATCCTAATTGTATAAATTTTTAATGAAGATGAATATACTTTTAAGTGATTGATTGCATCCATTAGTTTTTCTTACATGAAGTCATCATGATGTTGACATCCTTACAAAAAAAAACATGAATGAGCTTCAACTGTATTCAAGATCAGCAAAAGAAAAAGACATGTTTTACTGTTCCTCTCTTTCAGTGGTAAAAAGACTGCCAACAATGGAGTATGAACAAAATTAGGAAAAAACCGCCAAATTTTATACAAAACTGATCCCTTAAGCAACAGCAACAGGAAAGATTGGCATCTGCATCTTTTCTTAGTACATTTGCTAATACGCACAAATAAGTGGTAATGCATTTTGAAGATACTTTTAGAGACTTATGAATATAAAATATACAAACAAAATGACTTTTAATTTATCTCTTGAGATATGATGATAGACTTCTAATAATAAACATTTCATTCATGACCTATGTTTGAAAATACATTAATTAGATGAAATTAAGTAAGATAAATTATTTTCATAAATATCTGTAATGTTTTTGCACATACTATCTACTATCATGAATTGAAAAAGTTTTTGAGTTAAAATGAAACAATTCCATTGGCAAACTAATTTACAAAAAATAGCTAATAGAGAAACTCACCTAGAAAATGTAGTTTTGTACATTTAAACAGGCAAAAACTACAATAAAACAATAAGTAAAAGGCAGGATCTGACATCTTTGAGTACTATATTCAAGTATTAGCATGTGAGCAGTTGACCAGGTCATAGGAAAAATTGCAGTGCACATAGTCATAGAGATCTTTTTTTAAAATTACAAGTACTGAACTACAAAACTGTTAGTTGATTTTACAGTTTAAAATCACACTGAGTGTCTTAAGGCTTCTCTATATGTATGTCATCTGTTATGTAAAAGTTATGATTGAACAATAAATACTGGTCATTTAAAGCTACTACCCAGTGATGTGCATAGTTTAATCATAATTTGTTCTTTGGAATTGTTTATAATATTAATAGTTTGTTTAAATATCAAAGCATAAACTAATACATATACAAAAAAATACAAGCAAATGAAAATAAGTTTTAGGAAAAAACATTTCTGTTTCTTTTGTTCATAATAACTTGTATTATCACCATGAGTTTTTCAATTCAAACAGAAATTTACTGTATTTTTCTTGCATATCAGAGCAAAATTCTCTATCTCTAGTTCTAAAATAATCTTTTGAGGCTAAAACCATATTGAGTTTAAGGCTGATAAAATTTACAGCCTTTGTCAGAGTTCAAAATCAAGGTTACTCTGACTAATAAAATAAGTCTTTCCACTAAATTTACTGTTGGTAATGTATGTTTCAAGTTTTAGTAATTAGAATTTTTAACAGCCATTCCAGTAACGTTTTATTTCTACCCTCAAGTACTGAAGCAAATTTGAGGTTGTATTTGGGAACTATGTAACATATGTTGTTACAATAAATTTAATGATAGTAATAGTCTGAGTGCATCTTTTTTCTATATTTGTCAGCTGAGCTGCCAGATATGACTTTACCTATTATACTCTTAAGTTTTTAGATTAGATTGTGCTATTGATATAACCTTGGTTAAGTTCTAGCAGTTTTGGGAAAATTTCCCACTGCCTTATAAAGAAAACTTTGGATAGAATGCGGTTGTTTGACTTCTGTTTTACAATCGGATTTAAATATTTTTGAATCAGTTAGCACTGCAATGATCTGACTATACTTTGGATCATACAATAGGTGGAAGATCAAGTTGCATAAGATATTTAGATGAAAAATATTAGCTTACTAAAAGTTCAGAAATGTTGTTCTCATTTTTCATCTAATTTATTTGTTTATAAAAAGACTATTCATTGCTACATGTCAGCATGTTTCAATCAAATTTGTGCGCCTATTTTCTAATTTCTCAAATGTAAAGTTTTGTCAGAAACTTTAAGCTAATTTTTTAAAGAAATAGTGAACAATTTTATAAACATTTTTGGTATTATTTATCTAGTTGCATTTGAACAGTTGATTTTTGTTCAACAATACTTTATCAAGCAGTCGCAATAGCTAACAGTTTCACGTACAAGATTAGATAAAGCATCTAGTTATTTTTGGTTTATTTAACTAAAGATGTTGAAAGAAAATTACTGTCATGATGAAGCAAATCATACTAAATTGCAGAAATGAATTGCAAAAAAGGCTATGAACATAGTATTGATATAAAAAAATCGTTATAACCATTTTCATGCAAAAAATCGAAAGTACAAGGATATCTAAGTACTGATCATAAGTTCTAGTTTACATCTGAATTCTAGACTAAACAATTTTGCTCATTTGTTTCTTGAAACAATTTGAATTTAGCTGTATTTATCTTGCTTAAATTGAGATGGAATATTTTAACCAAATAACAGCAATAGCTCAATTTCTTTTTTCTATGGCGTAATTACAAATTCCCAAAGCAATCGTAGATGGACAATTTCTGCTATGAATTGGAGTGTTAACCAACAGAGCGAATCAGCATTGAATACCTCATTGAAAAATGCAGATAATTATTTAATTTTAAAGAAATCAGAGAATCACCAGAGGAATATGTAAACGTCAAAATCTTATTAAAGGTACAAATTTGAATTAAATGAAAGAAGGGGTTGCCTTGAAGATGGAGCTGAATCTGAATACTGAAAAAGGTGGTTACCTTCTCTGGTGATAGAAACATGTAGAAACTGGATATCATTTGACTTCAAATAATAAAATTCAAAATTGTATGCAGAATGAATGCAATAAAATAAATTGTACGGAATTTTTTTTTAAAACGATATAAAATCAATTCTGGATCTTCAATAAGACTAATTCTGAGGTTGAAAATATTTTAACCAAGGATAGTCGGACATGAGCTTGTCTAGTTCTGCATGCTCTTTTTTAGTCATGTAGGCATAAGTTTTGGGGATGAGAACTTGAAGCCATGGAAATTCTGCCAATAGCCGAGTTAAATTTTCTACTTCTTTTTTCGAAAATCCAGCGTAAATATTGACGATTATTCGTGCTTGCTCTAATCGCCACGAAGGGATTTTATTGGCTGACACACGATCGTAACTTAGAAAAAACACATTACAAAACATAAAAGATATATATATAGAAACATCAGTAAATATATATTAATACTCTAGAGAAGTATTCACTTTTTTAAGTAATAAATTTTACTCTGCAACTATTTCAATTATCAACATGTGAAATAGAATGAGATATTGTTGATAGAGACAACGATTTATTAACCATTGGCATATTGAAATCGATACTTTTAACTTGCATTGCATTTGACTTTTTGTTTGCCAACAAAACGAAAGGTTTCTCTCAAAGGTTTGCATAGAAATACTTGAATAGTACATTCTGAGGATTCAAATTGCCAAAAATGAACACTTTCAAAAATAAATGAACCAAATTTGTCCATACAATAAAATCTTTAAATCTATGAAATCAGTAAACTTGAAATGTCTTTTTTTAGATTTATGACAAAATTTTTAAAATGTGAAATAAACGAGAAATTTCTTCAAATATTACGCACTGAGGACTTTAAACCTGTAGCTAGTATTAGATAACGTACTAGCCAAAGACTCCAGTTCTATTTTATATTTATTATATTGACAACAACAAGCATAGTATACTAGCCATGACTTATATATGGCTTAAAAGTTTTTAAAGTGCAAAGTCAAAGTATAATTTCGTAAATCAATATGTAATGCCGCTCTGTCTTTTTCTCATTCTCTCTCTACTATTGCCATCTATTCGATAATCTATTGTCAAGTACTCATAATAAGTAGTACTAAATATTATGTAAGAAAATTTTTGAAATAAAGTTATAAACAGTAAATTGGACTTAAAATACAATAAAAATTTATCAAATTTATAAGGTATTAAAAGAAAGAATGTCTCTCACCTCTCTGAAATAATGGCGATCAAAAGATTGAGAAGAATAATAGTAACAACAACCATAAAAACAACCCAGAGTATTGACAAGAGAAAAGGGTACAAGCCTTCATCTAAATCGTCAAAATCGTAGTTACCCAACGTATAGGAAAATGCAGATCTTAGTGTAAGAGGAAGTGAATTGAAAGGGCCATCTTTCCCTGGGCCATTTATGCATATATCCTGAGGTATAAAAAATCGCATTAAGCCAAATTTAGCTTCAGAATTTCAGATATAGAATATTAATTAAGATGTCCTGGTAGATTCGCTTCATCCAAAGTTCACTACCTCTCTGAATAGTGCCATATGATGGCACTATTCAGAGAGGTTTTAAGTCCAACTTGAATAATATGTAATCTGTACTTGCAAATACTAAATGAAAGGATCTTAAAGTTTTGCCACGTTTATAGGTTAAGAATATATTATTTAGCAAAACTATATAAAAGATCATTCATCTGGAAGTACAATATGTAAGAATGAAACATCAATATTCTGTCCATACAAAACTCAACTAACGTTGGATATTTCAAATTAACGAAAAAAAGACAAGAATTTCAAAAAACTAATTATTTATAAATATTACATAAAGTGCTTGTTATAATAAGAAAGAGCAATAAACCTTTACTTTCAATCTGACTTGGTGGAAAAAGTCAAGTCTACAATTTATGTGGTGCTGATGATACGTTAGTCTGAAATTTTTTTTAGCTACGTAAGAAGCTTTGAAAATTAATTATCACTGTATAACTCAGACAACTCTAGCGCAGTGCAGCGAGGGCGAAGCCACGAGAAGGCTAAGCACGCTAGTTAAAGAATAATTTTCAATATTTCATAGTGCAAATAAAAAATTCTATTCATACGCTTCAAAGATTTGATTATTGTACTTTGGTTTTTAGCTTACTTGTACCCTGTGCACATAAATTTATATATAATAGAATTTGTTGTATTCGGTTTTTTAGCTTACTTGAATGAATTCAATGGGGCTATTGCACTCATATCCATCACTTCGAGATCCCAAGATAATGTAAAATGCATTTCCAAATCCAACCATCACAGTAAATAAAATAAGCAGAAAGATTCTGTAAAAGTAAAAAATAAATATCAGAAAAAAAATTCTTTTCTTTCAATATATCATTTAGTCAGGAATTTGTCTATAACGTACTATTTGCTTTCGTTTAAATTCTGCTTTTTGCTATGTGGCATTTTCAAATCGCTAATGTTCTTAAAAAAACCCATACAAATACTTCAATTCAAAAACGTTTACATAAAAGGCAGTCCATTAAAACGAACAAAAGACTTCAATAAAAGCAAAAAAGAATTAACCAAGGCAAAAAGCGGTTTCAATCATGCCAAAACCTTTCACAACAGAAACTCTCCATAGTAGCAAATTTGGTTGAAGCAAACCATTTCACCAAGTAAAATCGTATTAAATCGTTCAAAATTGGCGTAAATCAAATGTGTACAGCTTAAATTGGCTGAGGTATCATACCCCCAAGTGCCAAGTCATATTAGTGAATTCACCTACAGAGGTGAACATCACAAATTCATATTCAACAACTAGTTAAAATATTCAAAATTATCTCCTACTTTAAAAAAACACCTAGGATTTTATTCGTCAAATGTAACCATCAACTAGAACTAGGCACCTAATGCCATTTCCATCAATTTGTCAAGGCGGAAATCTGTTCAGAGCGAATTCTTCATTCCAAGGTGATCGTCTACATTCATTCACTATCTCAAGATTTCTAATCTCTGACGATGGTATTACAATGAAAATTAGCTAAAGATTGATATTCTGTTCTCGTAAAGGTGGAGTGAAAGTTACGTAATGTACGCCACTGCATGAAATAATATCCAAAAAGTCAATGCATTAATTTACATATAGAAGAATCATTTCAACAAACGAATTGGATGGCAAATTAGCGAAAAAAATAGTATGAACCATTCCATCAATGGTTGATGATATCTTTCATCCCACTGCGAGTAAAATTTTTGAAATTTCAGACCCAACATTATATTGTATTAACCCAAGAATTCAATTAAAAAAAAATAAGTCTTGCAAGAATACGGGCATAAAAGCATACATACTGAATATTCGTTATCACATTTCTCTTCTTCAATTAAAATTAAACTGTACAGTGATTAGAGGTATCATATTTGATTCCTTACCACCGTGCAGCAAATGCATTTTGCTTGATATTTTTCTAAAAATTGGACTTTTTAAGTATTTGGCCGATGATTGCCCGGTTTGATCCACGTATTTTAATGGTATACTATTTAAGTATAGATGTTTAACTTGATCAAATTTAAATTTAATGAAGAAATATCCTGCAGAATACGTACAGTTTATACTTACTTAATGTCTCCAATAACTTGGTATATCATAAGCACCATTGGACCGTATTTACTGAATGGACGCAAGAAGTAAAGAACTTTACACCAGAGCAACAACGACACAATTGAATGGATGGCATCAACATGAGTTGCTGTCGCATCCAAACTTTGAAGCAAAGCGCCAGTCACCAGCAAAATATAGGCAGGCATGTCTAGAATGTTCCATGGATCGCTAAAGTATTTCCATAGACTTCCTTCGTGTTGAAGCTGCAATGAAATGTTCATAATTTTTTAACATAACAAACGAAAAAACTTGCACCAAGATTTTCAAAGGATCTAATATCATATACATCTACTTATCCAATTGACTTGATCTGACCCATGAAAATTTACTAGCAGGTCAAGGTGATACAATTTGACATGTGGATCACATCTGACCTGTAGGGAATTTGTCATCAGAAAGAGGTGACCTAATACAATGCATGGGTAAACAACTATCTAATACTATTTCATGCAAAATTGACATTGTGATACTGAATTAAATTAATGACCAACTAAATTTCAGAATAAATTTGCAAATATGAAACGCTCACGATACCATCTTCCCCTAAAGATAACCGCAAGCAGTTATGTCTGAATAGCCTTGCATTTTACTGCTTTTCAAGTTGATTGGTATTTTTATATCTAACACTATTCAAATAGAGCGCCTAGAAGTTATAAAGTACTGAAATGTAAAAAGGGTAAGAAGAATATTCAAATATTATTCTAATTCATCAATAGCCGACTTGATATTAAGCTGGGTAGAACATATAGATAGGTGTTATATCAATATTATCATAGGACCTTTATGAGGTACAATTCGATCACCTGGCATAACTGTTTTTCAAAATTTTCAAACTCCACAGAACTTCTTTCCATGTCAATTATTCATATCATGTTCCTTCTGGAAAATAACTACTCTACAGAATATACTTCCTATATGAATGCTCCAATATTCTTAATTTCAGCTTTAATTAAAAAATAATTTCAAACTATTTTGTATCAAACGAACAATATTTTAAAATTTTTAAAATTTTTTTGAACTGAAAGAATATAAATAATTATTGCAGTTAAATGCAATTCTTAATCGGAAAATAATTATCATTTATTAGCATTCTGTTCAGATTCTTTAAATAGATAACTGCATTTAATTCTTTAATAAAAATGAGAATTTCATAATCTGCAAAGCATATTCTTGTCAAAAACGTAATAATCGACTAAAAACTGAAAAATTCATCTTAAGTTGATTAGAAAAGCTTACCTGGAGAAATTCGTGTACAATTAGATACATGCTGTATGCAACTTTATAGCACTGCAAAAGTATTACAGAGGCCATGGGGATCCCTCCTCTCGCCAAAAAATCTTCGTACACGAAATTCAGTAGAAAAAACGATAAAAGAAGTCCTAAGTAGAGCCTGAAAATACGTATTTTCATATATTATTGAATAAATTTGTTAGATATCAGTAAAATTCGGATATAACAAATTTTCATTTATAGCGAAAGAGTCACGCTGTACCAGGTTCAGCATGAGATTTTGGGATATGCGGATATAATCGATTATCCTTACAGATTTGATATATCTCATGTTTTTGCTGAATGGTGAGCGATGATAGTAATCGAGTTAAAGTGTGGAAATATTGTCGAACCAGATGACTGACGTGTCGTGGATATTTCAGTGCCATCTCAAATATATCCATCTATATCTGTTTAAACATATTCGATTGACTCGCTGCACTTATTTTCTTAGCAAACTTAATTCAAAATTTCCAATTTGAATGCTAAATACTGTACAAACTTCAAGTTGTGCCTGCTCTGTTCTTTTTTTCAAAGATATAGTCCTTTAACGTAAAAAATTAAAAAATGCTATACCATTTTTAGAATGTGAGCAATATTTATAGCTTTATATATAATCTAACTCAATATTTGAATTATTTTTTCAAAATGAATAATTTTTTGAAGTGGTAAAATAAGTTCACTATCTCTCAACAAAAAGAAATCAACCTAGAGATCCAATGTACACATAATACAATCAGAGTAATAGGAATAGAGTAAAGCATGTAAAAAATTTCAATATATAGCTTTTAAATAGTTTTCTTCAAATCACAGTCTTTCGAATTTCATTAGACATATTTTATTACTTGAATATTAAATCAATACGCTGACAACAAGCTTACAGAATAAATAATATAAAGGGATGATCGATTTAGAGCAAAATGAAGAGCACAGATGTCTACGCTGTCCGCAGAATCATTTCTCCAGCCAAAGGTTAAAGTTTTGGAAATTTCTAAGAAAAACTTTTTTCAAATAAATGTAGGCAAAAGTTAGGGTGACCTATGGAGTAGATAAGCATAAAAAGTCACCTTAGCCAAAATCAGGTGAGAGATTGCCACACAATAGGAAATTACATAACTGGGGCTTAAGAAAGGAAATAATATGTTGATTGGAGATTAAAAACACTGTTCATTTTTATTAGTCCAATGAAAAATAAGAATCGAAAAATTAGTCACATCAAAAGAATGGGAGGTATTAAATGTCAAAAGTAAATAGAAGGATTTCGCTATGTATCCAAAAAGTTTCCAAAAATTTTATACCATAAAAAATATTATATCACATAGATACATATTTGCACATGTTCAGTTTCTATTACCAGGTTTACCTGAGATTCCGAAAGTGAATACGAAATCCATAAAGCTTCCAGTGTAGCTGCACGACTGCCGCGATGACTTGAGAATCGAATAAATTCGGATTCTCCAACTTGTTGCATGCCCGCACGCACGCATACAAAACTTCATACGTGGCAAAATGTTTCACTGGTAAAACATAAGCTTCAACATCTCTTTCTATATTTGCAACGTCGTACACCAAAGGAAGCATATCTCTAACCCCTGTTTCCTGAATACAGCCAAAACGTTGCAGCTATGGTAAACTTCAGGCAAAATGAACTCTTTTTAAATGAATTTTCATTTATAGCAATAAACGAAAAAGTCGTGTTGTGCCAAATTCAACTTCATATTTTGAGATGTAACGAATAAATTCGGTAATTCGGACAGGTCAGTTTTATCCTAGATGTTGAATATCACACTATCTCTGTCTAGTTTAATAACTATTCAAGCAGACAAATAAAGTATATAATCCAGTATACTATCTATTATTGAGTACAATATTATGTTAGTCAGATAACCTAGTCCAGTATGTCAAGCAGTATACTAGTCATTATTGTTGTTCTAATTTCCAATATAGAATTATAATGGTTTACGAGATTTACTGAACCTTTTTTTGTGCGAACCGGTTCATATACTATATATTACAGTTAGAACACATCAATAAATTTGAACCTTATTATGACTCTATCTCTCTCCCCTGCACATCTTTTCTCTATGAACACTGTACATTCTGAATTATTTTTTGCTACCATACTGCAGGAAAACTGGATCTGACTAGTACGGTTTACTAGCTAGTGTTTGAAATGCAGTGAACAACATTTTTACACGGCATTGAAATTGATGCGGAATTGTATTCTTAATCTATGGTATTATCAGTCTATCTTTCATCTCACTCTGCTGTTCTGTATACATCTGTCAATGTTCTATCATCAACTTCTCAAAACCACAGGTTGTGCTAGTTGGTTAACATTAGTCGATATCTGTTATATGGACTTAACCAGTCAACTCAAAATATCCGATAGCATAGAATGTAAAGGGGAAAAGTGAGTAACCTTTACTTTTAGGGGGGGGGGGGAATCAGCAGATTCAACAATCTCATTTGATACACCTTTCAAGGCACTCCAGAATTCCGTCAATTCTAGCAGACTAATGGAATTTGAACTCGCAAATTAGCCATATTACTATCTAATTCCCCCGAATATAAAATATGCCAGATTTTCAAATTTCATTGAAAATACTGTGCTGATATGTCCGAAAAATCGTTGACACAATTATTCGAAAGGGTACATGCAACTTCAAGTTTGCATATTGAAAGTCAAGTAATAAACCGAGCCTTGCAAAGTCATGGCACAGCAGAGGTTGAATTTGGCATACGTCATATGCAAGGAAAGATGGTGGAGCAATATTTTTAGACAACAAAAAATTTAATAAAATTACCTTGTCCACATCAAAATCACTGTCGAATATCTGATCCCCTAAAATTCTGCGCATTTTAAAATTAAACCGTGTCAAAAATGACATCTTTTTGCCCCCCTCAGGAACCTTATTCGCCCCTAGCTCATCTTTCAATATCCCACTCGCATATCGTCCATTTACCATGCTTGCATGTTTACCGTTTATAACACTAGCTCCTCCATCGCTTACCAGACTGGTACGGCTAAAATTGCTTTTAGCCACGATTGTATTCTTTGAAGGCGACAAAATGGTATTATGCAATACACGATTGTGGCTTTGAGTTCCAATATTGTTTGTCATAAAATTTTTCCACAAATTCACTGGAGATCTTTCTTTTGTCAGTGAAATCCACAGAGTGTTATCATCGTCAATAGGGGCACGATTTATGCCTGATACCCAACTATAGACAGGGACAAGCTTTGCATCCTTGATATACGAATACAAAGAAAATTTAGATATCACAAATTCGCTTTTGACAAATTTTTACTTAAAACGAATAAGCTTAAAAGACGTATTATGTCAAGTTCAACTTCAGATTTTAATATGCAACAAATTTCGGATGCAATGAATTAATTTCGCTGTTTCAAGGTATTCATTTAATCCAAAGTGTACTGAATACAAATATAGGACAAATAATTTAGACCATAAGCTATAAAATGTCACCCACAAATTTTTTGCTCGTTGATAAAATCAATGCAATTTGGGAATGAATGAAATAATTGTTCATATTTACAATATTTCGATATGCATTTACAGGTATCAATGCTGAGTAACCGAATGATTACTAACATTTTCTTCTGTACTTTCAAATTAAAGGAAAAAGGACAAGAAAACTTTCATTTATACCTATTCATCTGTTGTATTTTTTAAATCAATTATGAAAAGCAGCAGAGATCAATGCGGTACCAATTTCGTCGACCAAGGTCATCAGTTACTGCCGGAGAGACTGGTAGCTATAAATCTGATTGATTCAACTTAGCGCTAGTTCATATGTTTGGGATAAGCACGATAGCAAAGTTACAGATAAAAAATTGCTAGTAATCTACAATCTAATGTTCAGGGAGAAGGAGTGATTATTTCAGCCATCACAAATAACTTTGAGTTATTCAATTTAGTACCAAAATTTTTACTGTGAAGAATGGTTTGCTAGCATAAGGCTAGTTAGTGCTAATACAGCATTCAGTACGAACATCGAAATACCTTGAAAAAGTCTAACATTACTGCAGGATATGCTGTTAAGACAAGCAAAAGATCGTGATACTGGAGATTGTCTAGGGGGTGAATTCCACTGCGTTGCTTACTTTTGCTAGTATATTGAAAGTTCCAGGCCGACTTAAGGACGTTCATGATGCTTACCACCGCTTCGATGTTTTCTTCGTCTACAGCGCACCTGTTCAGAGAATAATGAAATACATATATATATGTATGAACGCACATGCAATCAGTTTGAATATGAATGCATGTGCACATGATCCTAACCTCAATGGAGTTCCAACAGGAGTAGGATTAATACATAGATCTGATCTCCATTCTCGAGGAAGCTGTTCCTCGCCATTTTCAGACTCAAGCAATATATGCATTGCCAGATTATTTTTTGAAATCGCCCATGTTAGCATATTTTCAGAGTGAAGCACCGGTTCATTATCTTTGTAGGAGGTCATACCTAAGGTAAAAATGTTCACCACAAAATGATCAATATGAAAATCGAAATTCAAATTCCATCAACCTACCTCTATGTTTACAATATGGAAATAATAAATATGGGGGTATTGTGATTGTAACGATTCACTACTCTTTGTGTGCTTTACATTAAAATACTGTTCAAGTGACAGAGGTGAATTAGCTTTACTGAGGTGTACAACACTTATATTCAATTATTTTATGAACTAGAGAAAGCTTGACCTCTGGCAACAATTCCAATAAATGCTATTCATACAAATATTGTAATGTCCCCCCATTTTAAACCTCTAATATGTCATAAAATATAAATGAGCATACAGTCATGTTGCTTTATCAAAAAGGACCTATACTAACATTTTCATCGGCCACTAAAATCTAGCCATCATGGCAAAAAATGCCCCAACGAGAGTCGTGTCAGCATGTAGTGGTACACCAGCCATCCTACGATGAATTTAATATTTACGATTACCCAATAGTGGATCTAACACGGGGCTTAATTCGGGTTTACTGAATGGTATTGTTAATTGGAATGCTATGATGTAATTTAATCATAGCGGATATACATAAAATCTTAAAATTTTTAATGAGGCAGCTTCAAATTTCTTTCGTAGGCACTTAATCAGTGCGATGAGTATTACCAGAATCCATCTTTACTTCAATAACTAAACAAAACATTATTTTGACCTATATCGCTTAAATTAAAAAATTTTGAATAAACTACAGCAGAAAACTTCAGATATAGCCAATTTGCTTTCGAAGGATTTTTATTTATAACGAATAAGCTAAAAAGTTATATTGTGCCACGTTCAGCTTCAGATTGTTTGAGTAGTTCTGACAGATTTGTTATCTACAAAAGTTATTGCTGTCCAAACTGGACTTAATTTAATTTTACCAACCTTGAAACTGAGAGCTTATTGCACCCTCAGGTTCTTGACTCGTTTCTTCTGACATCAATGTATCAAAGCATATTGCATCCCTTCTGTTCATAACTAAGCTTGTATTCTTGATCCAACTATATCCTAACATTTTATGGGGGGCACGATGACTGATAGACCACAAATAAGGGGAGTGCGTAATGATTTTGCGGGTATATGGAGATTCCAGCATTATTAATCCCAAAGCTGCAACAATGTGATCATTTCCTAGCATAAAAAAGTATACGACACTGGGTATAAAATTTTTAGTATTAGTGAAACTTGAAATGATGTTTCAATACAGTGATCCATAAATAAATCAGCACATGATTTTTCACTTCAGTTCACCGATTCGAGTTGAAGTTTGCGGCAATAGAATAATTTATGTCTAATAATCGAAAAACGATACGTACTTTTTCTAACAACTCTGTTTACTTTAGCTAGGCTTTGCCAACAATTTTCTTACATTCAAAATGTTGAAAGGCTATATTCGGCAATATCTTGATCGGAGAATGAACTTAGCTCTACTTTATTCAGAAGTTATAATTGGGTTGTAGATAGTTTTATTACCGCTATCGAGCAGGGCTTTCACTTTGTTCCTTAAGATATTTACCGATTCAGGGGTATTAACACCATTGTTGTCGGCATGCAGAATAATTTTCATAATTCCAATGTTCAGGTTTCCCTCCAAATTTTCAGCTGCAATACTAATTGGTGAATCGCCAGATTCATTTTTCGACTCTATATCAGCATTTTTAGCTACCAGAAGCCTAAGAAACAGTTGCACATTTAAAATATTATAAATCTGCACTTCCAGAAACTTGCCAAATTCATATATATATATATATATGCATGTGGGTATGTAATGTACCCCTATATACCCGAAACTCAGCAAATATTAACTAAATCAACTTAGAATACCCGATACCATACTGCGCTGAAATTCCGTACGCATAAAACAGGGAGTTTAAGAAGTTACATGTAAATGTATGAATAAATCTAGAGCCAAAACTTTGAGAAAATTGAAACAGTAATTTTTTAGCAAAAGGATTCTTACGTGATCAAATCTTTATGGCGTGCTTCAGTGGCAATATTCAACGGCGAACTTTTTCTATCATCCAACAAGTTAGGGTCTGCTCCACAATCTAAAAGCATGCTCACAATTTCAACTTGTTCATGGTAAAAATCTGTACATGCTGCAACCACCGCATCAAACAGGGCAGAACAATTTTTATCCCTCACAATGTTCACATCAATCCCTGGTTGCTTCAGTATGAGCTCTACGATATGAGGCTCGCCACGGGCTACAGCAAGATGTAGACCAGTACAACCTCTTTCGAATCGATAGTTACGATTAAGCCATTATTTCAAAGTCAAGATTTTGCAAATGATTCAGCATTGGAAGTAGGGTAAAACTCGAATATAATGGATTTGCATCTAATGAATATTCAATTATTTAGTTATCAAATTAACAAAATAGTCATATTGTCCGAGTTCAGCTTCAGCTTCTTGGATACAATGAATAAATGAAGCAATCCAAAAAATGTATTACATCCAAAATTTACAGAAATGTAGCATTTATGATTTTATCTCCAAAACATCTTAAAGGGTAAAATTCTTACATATAGTAGACATTTGTTAAGATCTATATGAGATATTAATTTTTAAAGCATATCAACTGGATTAAAAGACTTTTTTATTTTCTGCAATTTTGAGAAGACCACTAAAAAACTGTCAATATTTCATTTCGAAAAAGATGACTCATATTTATGTTGAATAGACAGCTAAATACATAAAAATAACAGTTACAGTATCAGTAACTGATAGCCTTTGACCAAATTATCATTCCAAAATTTGACATATCTATATTCGACAGATTATATTTATCGCCAATGATAAAGATATCAAAGGGTAAAAGTTTTAAAAGCAACTCAACCCACACTATAATATCACAAAAATGTAACAGAGAAAAACCTGATGAAATCTAAAAAGAACCCCAATTAATATTGTTGTATTAGTTAACATAGCTATGTTAAGGCAATTCCAGTAGGCTGGGTATAGGTGCTTATTGAGCGCAGATAACTCTGCGCAAGTCGGAATTTTGATTTTCTAAGCTGTAAGGTGACGAATGATAATCTATATATTCTTGAATCATCTTATTTTACGCACACTTATACGTAGCATTGTACAGTATTGAAAAAAATTTAACTATACCTGTGATTATCAGTTCGGATCTGGATATTCGGATTGAAATCGTAAGATAATAGCACCGTAATCAGCTCTGTAGAGCCGAATTCAAGGGCTGTATGGAAGCTAGTCCATCCCTCATTACCATTCCAAGCATTAATATTGGCTTTTGCATCCAACAGAGCTTGAGCCGCACTGACCTGTAACACATTAAAAAATGCTGCATAGAATCGAGAATAATTATAAACTCGGATGGCGTAAAGTGAAGAAACTTGCATATATAATAAAATTCGGATGCAATCGAGGTGTCGAACCCATCAAATTCATTTGCTATATATCTGAAATTTGTTGCACCGAAAAAAACTCTGGAGCTGAACTTAGCATGTGACCTTTGATTATTCCTTGTAAGTGAAATATAATTGAAAGTAACTTCGTTACATCCAAAGTTTCCTGTTCATGCAATATACTTAGCAAATGTACAATAGCACATTCGACACTCACTCAAACTACTACTAAGTAAATAGAATAATAATAATCGTGCAAATAAAAAACTCTCACATTGTCCATTCGGCATGCCCAATCTAAAGGTGTTCGCGACTCCGCATTTGAGCCAGCATCCCTCAATCCACAGTTCGCCCCCTTCTTAATCACCATATTAACAAATGAACCAGGACACCTCATCGCAAGCAGCGAAATCAGTGGAATACCATTTCGCCTCGCATTGATCCAATGACTATCCGAACTGTGCGCATTTACCTCTAATGTACGAAGCAGCAAATTGAATATTTTGAAACCGATTCCGAACCTTTCATCGGCAAAATCTTCTAAATATTCAAAGCCGTCCATTGGCTCCCCTCCTTCAGCGAGAAGAAACTCCAAGAGTTTTATATTGCATTTGCTTGTTGCAATAGATACTGCTGTCATATTCGATTCGTCAGGGTGATTCAGTGAGGCACCGCAGTTTATGAGTCTTTCAGCTGTGGGTATTGTATCTGGTAGATCGGTAGCACATACCTGTCAAGATTACTTGATGATATAGCGCGGAGACATAGATAGAGCAAAGAGACAACCTAGAAAAAGACTGCCAAGCTTACTTAAACAAAATAATTTTAGGAGAAATTATTCCTAAACTACATAGTCAAATGGTGGATAGTATAATAGTTTGCATGAACAACTATAAACCTAAACATGGCTAGCGATATAGAAAAAACACTTGAGGGATATCATTGGATAAAAAGCACGTACTTTTTATTATCCTCAACCCTCACCCCAAAACACTAAACTCCTCTAACTGCCTAGTTTGACAACATAAAATAAAGAAGATTTCCCAAAAAATGATCATCTTGCAATGACCAACTAGGATTTAAAAATATTGTTGGAATAAATGCAGTAATAGGTTTACAGAAGATGCAGAATAATTAAATGAAAGATGCAACGGTCAATAAAAAATTTCAATATAAACATAATTCTAGAACAGTTACGGAACAGTTCTACATATCCAGTCCTGCATGCAAAGCAGGCACCATGAATATTATCCTAGAATAGTTCTAGAATACTACTAGTATTCCATCTAGTATAAAGAACAGTTGCCACTATGAATTATAGCCCAGTATGCGATGTCAGCGTTTACTAAATACAGCTCATATGGAACAGAAATCCTCCTAAGGACTTCAATACTACCTTTAAAAATAAAATACCGCCTAGACAACCGTAATACCCCTGAATCCTCCCGTACCCAATTAAAATACTCCAATTTGTTCACTGAAAAATTTACCCAAATAAAAAATTCCACCCTAAACATTTATAATCATATTTGAACATCTCCCTCCTCCTCCATCTCAAATGGAAATGTTACATATAGCCACGTACCAAAATTAGAGTTCTAGAAAAGTCCTTAGGCTGAAGATAAATGCTGCTTCTAACTATCAAATTGACTATCTCTAAGTTGCCTTGTTGAGCTGCAATACATAATGCGTCAACATGTTTAGTGACATCAATTCTCCTATCCTGCATTAGTCGAACCACCAAATGCGACATATTTTTCATGGAGGCAGCGTGTGATAGAACAGAGCAAAAATTATCTGTATCTCGAACGAACCTATGTACAGCAAATGAATATTTCACCCAAAGTATCTATTCGCAATATCCATATTACAGAAACAATAAAAAATATTGTCTTTATTGCTATATCTGTCTAAGGCAGAACATTTAAAACTGAAGAACCAGTTCTTTTTATCAAAAAATTGCTTGAACTCAATAAGAAGTAATTAAATGAAAATAGCAATTGATGGCAGCGCAATGAGAGAAATGCTGCAAGGAGGCCTGAACTAAATGAAGACAGATGCACCAGTCCTTATTACAAAAAGAAGCTCATGGTACTTTTTGTTGCTATAGCTGTCTGAGGCGGAACGAATTTTTTTGTGGGTGGATAAGCTCAACACTGCGTATTTTTGTACCAACACTTTGAATTAAACAAAAATCCATGATTATTTCAATTGAATAAAGACTGGAGATAAACCACTACTTTTAACTAATGCTAGTACAAACTGAAATCTGCGCCAATTGGAACTGTGCATCCCATGAATGCTTAATTAATTACTATGTCGCTGATATATGAAAGTCATCTCTTGAATCACTCTAAAAAGTGCCATTTCGATCATATACAAAATGGTCATCTCAAGATTACCAAATATTAACTTAAATTGTGCAGCACACACTAGCAAAAGATCAATTTTATTGCAAACAGAACCAAAAAAACTGAAAATATAATCATCTATGCGCAAGGTTTCATTTTGTTGCTTTATGTAGTAATGTTACAAGTCTTTACCAATTTTTTCATTAATCGACCTTAATCATAGACAAAATTTTAAATGAAAAATTATTCTCAGAACATCATTCTGTACAGCCTGCATCAATTCATACTTCAACCAAATAATATTTAACTTGGATCCATCACAAAACTTTCCCTCAATGTAAGAGAATAAAACAACCAAGAATTGCTCTTTGTTAGTGCATACTTTTGATATAAAATAAGTATTTTGATTTCTTACCTAAAAGGTTCGTTAATAGTTCCATTTGCGTTTTCAATCAATTTATCAAAAATCTGTGATACTTCAACATCCAAAAGGTCACTGTAATTCGATGCAAGAGTAATCAAGGAAACCCCAACTAGAGCTGGAGACAACGGAACTTCATGTAACTCAAAATGATCCAGCAGCATATCAGCAACGTCTAAATGATAGTGTCGTATGGCAGTAACTAAGGGGGTGCGTTCGGCAGCTTGGGCCGGAAAACTTTGAGGCAATTCATTAAACAAAATAGTATCCCCATTGTGGGTCAACAGAAAATCTGTAACTTGCAAGTATCCGTTACGTGCAGCATGTCGCAATAGGGAATATTCACTGCGATCTGTCCACTCGACAAATGAATTGTTTCTTAACCCACCGGCATTCAGCGAAGATATGAGTATTGTGAGTAAATCTGACTCTGATTGAAAATCTTCGATTTTGATGTTGAAAGAGGTTAAAGCATGGACAAATGCATGATCCGCATCTGAATAGTGGTGATGTGGTTTGATTTTCTATAGGAATTGTAAAAAAATCAGAAGATAAATTAAATATTGCATGTATTACACATTAAGCTTATTTTGAATTATTTGATGAACTATGTGTTGACTATTTGTAATGATATGAAAATGGAAATATAAAGAACATTGTTTTTATTAAAAAATAGTCTTTTCTCAATATAGGAGTAGTAATTTTTGAGATAACAACAGCTTCGAAGTTTCAACATAAAATTGATATTATGATTGCGATTTGGTTTGAATATTTGCACGAAAAATTTTTAAATGCTGTGAAAAGCAATATGCTGCTCGCTTTTTTGCTCTCAGGAGTGATGTAACTCGAAAATTTCATCTAATATTTTTAGAAAAAATAAGTAAAAAATTTAGAGGTCAACTGGTAAGTAGAACTAGTGGAAAATATGGCAAAAAAATTCCCTTCTTCAATATCGCATTACCTCCATCTAATACGTTCTGAAATTGGCTCCAGAGAATTCCTCGACTCGATGAAAATATCGTTGAAAAAATAGATAATCTCAAATCTCTGTACCAGTTACTATCGTTTGAAAATGCTCAAACAGATGGCTCTTGTCACGGCTCTCGGTTGAAATAGAGATCTTCGTCCAAGACAATTAGCTCATTATTATTGAGACGAGTAAGTAGAAGTTAAGTGCTGAATAAAGTGCTCGTGTTACGAAAAGAAACAATTTTTAATTTTAAAACTTTACAAGTACCACTAAATTTTTCATTATGCAAATTTTATCCAATCATTTAACGCGATAAGTAATTCTTTTTAAAGAAACGTTCAATTTCCTGTTTTTCTCTCTAAAAGAATTTTTTAATTATTTGCTCATCACAAAAGGTCCCAAGAATTTCAAATTGTGAATTCCACGTAAGCCACCCCTCCCTGGGATTGAAGCTGTTTGCGACTCTGAAATAACATGGTCAACATCAACAGTGAACCATCTCCACGATGTTTCCGGTAGAGCTTCAGTCTCAACTTCGACATCAGAAGGGTTAGCAAATCTACAAGTTCTGACTTAACATCTGCTGGAAATTTCTCACATCATGTACAAGGCAACGTCACGACGACATCACCTGGCTCACATCAATGCGTCGCGTAGACAGCTTTCTCCGCCTTAACTCAACCACACTCAAATATTACTGAGCATTTTGTAGAACTGCCCGACAAATTGTCTATGCAAGATCATTTACTTTGTTGCTTACTAGTATGATATATGATCTACAACTAGAAAATACTACTTTACCTGTCAATAAAAAATATCATCTAATTAGATGAAATATCAAGACATCAATGTTTTCATTTAAATATGTAATGCATAAGAGTAAAAGCTTAATATACTTTTAATATAAATTGTAGAAAATAATCTTATTGTTTTTCAAATAAGTTCTCTACATAGAATATTTTAGTGAAGAATTCAAAAATTTGTCAATACTCACTGGAGTATGTACATTACATATTGTCTGTTTCATCAAATGCATAAAGCAAATTGATATTGATCTCAAATTACATGATAAAAGAAATTTTGCAGTATTTCATGGATGTAAATACTCATCAAACCTTTTTTTAGATTAACTATTTTCATTTATTTGCTTTAAAGTTGATTTTTTCAAGTATACTCTGTTTTTCGTTTAATAATATCTTATCATATTTTCATTTTGATGTTCAGCAATATTGTAAATATCTCTTCTTTTCTGATTGTGTATTTCTCAAAAATTGATATTTTTTAAAATTCTTTTTTTCTGGAAACTATCATTTTGAATTAGAATTACCCAAGTCTTTTGTAGCAAAAAAAGGGTTTAATTCTAGTTTTCCTTGCAATGGCTCTGGTGTTAGGAATTAACTCCTTTAGGGATTAATTCTACGTTTATAGCTACAGTCAGTTTATGTTTATGATGTTCCAAGTAAATTGGCTGCACAGATTCCAGTAAGGTTATATATTTTTGTTGTGTTGAAGTTAGCTCACTTCTATCAACACAGTTAGTGCATGATAAATGTAAACATTTCTGCCACAGTTTCTTGTGCTTAGTTTTATGTTTCTAACAACCATTTCAAAACTTAAAAGCTTAGTAAAGCTCAAGTTTTACATAACTTGCAACAATCATATTGATTTTAGGCTAGAACCATGTTACTCATTAAATTTATGTTTAAAGTTCCTTTACCAATCTTCAACTTCTATATTAACATCATATTTTTGTCATGTTCATAATTTCTCTGTATAAATTGTAACATAGATGAGCTCATGAAAGGAAAAGTTTGTTAAGATTGAGAAAAGAATTTACATGAGAAATAGTACTTAATTGCACAAAAGTAGTAATAAAATCAATATGAAAAACAGTCAACTAATAAAGTAAATATTCTCCTAAGACAGTTTTTAAACATTGGAATTTTACTATCTTAAATATTGTTATTGCTTATTAATTTGCCTAAAACTGTTTTTGTTTAGCAACTGAACAGTCTGTCCTGACACTCTATAGCTAAAAAGGCTATTTAAAGCATCAAAGAGCATTTTGATGACCAACTTACACAAAAGTATACAGCTTTGTTCTTACGCCACATATCTAACACTCAAATTATAGCATTTACATGGTCAATGCCAAAAAGCTTGTTTCAAATATTCAGCACATTTATTTCCTAGTTGCCAATATTTTCTTCTCTTTAATAAGATTACAATAGTACTGTAGAAAAATAGTTTATTTTAATTATCTTTGTTATTGCAAAGCTTAAGTTTATCATTTGAATATAGATAGAAAAGCAGTGAGTGTCAGCAAGTAACTTCATCAATTGTAACAGATTGAGAAAATGCTCATGCTAGCAAAATGATATAGCTTTATACTGTGGCAATGTCTGTTATGAGTAGTTTCATCAAATGTTTTAACAAGTTTTAGGCTCATGAAAAAAGTGGTTAACATAAAAGCAGTTAATTAGAAGCTAGTAGATTTTAGTGACACAGAGTACTATTAGTTGAGGATTTTATTTATCCTACTTTTCTAGCATAAATAACGTGTAAGGAACTAATTTGTTTACAACAATTAGTTCTTAAGGAAATTACTCTTTTAAGAGTTATTCCATTTTAGCTGCATCATTTTGTGGCTCTTCAGATGGATTGGCGTTGAGACTTTGTTTGTTTTGTTGCTGAATGTTTCTTATTCACTCTCAGCAACACAAATTATGATTGTATAATGTTACCATGCTTGTATAGTCTTTGTCTTCATCTTGTCTGGTGCATTCATAACAACATGAAAGCTATGTTTAAAACTTAGTGAGTTGAAATGTTTTTGAATCCACAGGTTTAGTGTACAACAAATTTGTACTTTATTTAATTGGGCAAGAGTAAAACTGTTGCATTAAATACATGTTCATTACCATTTAAAAGTTTGTTCCCATAATGGATTTTTTATGCATCACAGAAAATTCTTTGACTTATATCTCAAGAGTTTCTTTTGCATACTGTAAAGAGGAAGGAGGAGACAATACAATAATATAATATATTAGTAGGTACCTAAAGTGGGCAAAGTTTGATGTACGGCAGAGGGCAGGCAAACAGCAAAGCAAAGAAAAGATTTAATGAAAATATAATAGGTTTATTAAACTTTAGAAGAGTGAACATAAACACAAGACTAAACAAATAAACATGCCCCCGCTAGCTCCTGCAGTATACCGTTTTGAAGTGCCCTTGAAACTGGCTCTCCAGTGAATCTCACTGAATCTTTTGCTCCATAAGTAAATGTTATAATTTCCATTTTTAAGTTTGTGACAGTTCTAGAATTATTTAAAGAGTTCTAAGAATTTGTTGAGCGGAAATGAAGTGGAGTAATTGACAGTAAGGCCGATTCAAGCAAAATTATAGTTTGATGACAACTTCTGGAATAATATCCAGTCAGTTGAAGCAGAGTTTGAAAATGGTAAAGAAGAGTTTCTAGGGAGCATAATGAAATTAGAATAATTCCTTTGTAGGTTGAACTGGTTGTAGAAAATAATCCAAGAAGTTTCCAAGTAACCATAAGAAAGATGACACATGGCAATTTGCGGAGTAAGTTCACAAAGGATTCCATATAGGACTGTGGCAAAGGTGTAGACATAAAGGGTTTGGCGTTTAAGGCGCAATTAGGATAAAAGGCGCAAATAGGTAAAAAGGGGTGAAAATTATAGAAAAGGTGTAGGCAAAATATATGTGAACGTAAACAAATATTTATGAACAAGTCAAGCAGTTATGCCATAGAAATTTAAAGAGATAACAGAACCAGCAAATATCCTGTCACATAGAGAACCAAGAATTGTATAGTAAATTGATCAACTCAAGAGAAGTTTATAAAAACAATTGATGAAAACTTCAAAACTTCAAAATGTAGACCAGGACAGTGGAGAACTTATCATTTCATAACTTAAATTTTGGCTGGACTAAACTGGTAAAATCAATTTCTTCTTGCAGCAATTTATCTCATTTAAATATCAGCATGACAAAATGTACTAATAAACAAAATCTGTCAAGCAAAAAAAGTTTTGTAGTTGAAATGCAGTGTTTCAAAAACTAAAGAAATAAATGCTACTATAAAACTAGAAAGTCATTTTTTGATGAAAATTAAACACAAAATAAGTCAGTTTATTGAACCCTTTAGTATTGTATTTACATTAAGTATTACAGTTACTTTTATTGAATGGATATTACAAGGTGAAACTAAATATTAGTATACTGGTCGAAACTTTTATTGTAGTTTGAAACTGTAAGGATTTCTATGTGTGCTCAAATTCCTATTTCAGATTGTGACCCATGACCCATTATATCAGTGTATACATCATAATTCAAATCTTACTTCAGACATATCTTATCTGTCTATCAGTGATTACTCCATGATCCTTTCTATAACTTAACTGTTTGTTCCATGAAGTTTCTTCATCAATCTTACCAATTTATTTTCAATTAGAATATTTATTTCATCACCAACCAAGATTAAAATTTTCTTTTGGTTTCCAGTAAAGTTCTTCCCAGTTTTGAAGAGACTCTCTGGAATTCTACAAACCCTTGTGCATTTTGCTATCCTTTGTCACAAGTCAGCTTTTCTACTTCTTCCATAGAAGTACACTTTCATAGCAGCATGCTTTCATAGTGTGTGATAAGTGCCAGTCCTTACATTTTAATACATTTTTTTATATTTTTTCTTTCCTTTTTTATTGCCTCACAGTGTGATTGGGATCACAGTATGTTGTATACTTTCATTTTTTTCTTTTTTGTTCAAAAACAACAGCCAAAACCAATTAATGATACTTTAATGTTGTATTCATTTTGACAGCATAAAAAGAAGTGTTACATCAGTTTTGGTTCCAGAGTTGAAGGCAACATGTTTGTCAATTTAGTGCCCAATATTCTGAAGAGCTATCTGTGACTTGGTAGTCTACAAGAAATGACCAACAATGAGAGATGGAATAAAATACTTTTTCTCAACCTTTAGATTTTGCAGTTATTCCTGGTGCAAAATTCTTAACTTAGCATAGCAAAACTATTTGTGCATATGCAACAGCCACTAGTATCAGTATTAAAGTCAAACAACTTCTTTTCTTGTCTGACAACAGTAATGCAGCTTAATGCATGTATAACCAGTTTCAGTGAAGGACAGGCCGCTTAGTTTTGATAAACAAAACTGATAGAAAAACTGACAAATCATATTACTAAGCTAATCTGTGCATTAAACAGTTAAGTGCTAATTAATTAATGTTTAGCGATTATTTCTACATGCTAAATCTATAGCACAATTTTAAGAAAGTGGACTGGATCAATAGTAGGAAAGAATGTAAACAAAAAATACCATGGGTAGACTTCTGGAAGATAGGTGTAATGCTGAGTATAACTCTTTGGAGTACTGATTGATTTATCTTTAACATGAAAACTATAAAAAGCATAGCACAATCCATCCAATGCTGTAAATCAGTTGCTTTCTACAAGTATTTCATCATCCTATAATTATGGTCAAGATTTCAATGTTAATACTGTTCCAATTCCTATGTCCAAATTTTGTCACTTTAACCATGACCTGCAACGTGATTCATGTTACTCGTTACCAGCACATACTTGAGTCTGACCCATTTATACAACTCTGATTGCATTTCTTATTTATATCTCTACAGTTCCACTCTACATTTTTCTCCACTATTATCGGTTTATTTATCTAATTGGAACAATGTACTCTATGCAGCATATCCTACTTTGAAAATAAACTTTTGATCAGTCCGGAATATCCAAAGAGGCTGTGCAATTATGCCCTCATGATTACATGAGTTTAAATATGTTTAATGTGTTTCTTGTCACTTTGCTACTTTTCTTCTACAAAAGTATGCTTTGGCGCCACACTCCAATTGTGTGTGACAAGTAGCAGTTCTATTCCAAATAATATACTCTTTCATATATTCTTGTCCCTTTCTTTGTTAGCATTTGCCTTGCGCCATGATCCCGGCATTATGACGCATTGTATATTTTTACGCTTTTCTTAATTTTTAACAATTACCAACTTGCTCAAATATACAGAAAAGAATTACAGTAATCTTAAATTCCATGTTTAGTGCATTTTTTGCCAGATATTTCATTATTTTCATTGCTATGTTTAACAAATACATCTTGCCTGAAATATAACTTGTAATTAGAACTTTCAAATTTTGATTTTTGTGAATGCATGTATCTATATTTAGAGTGATCGTGAGAACTTGTTAGGACCTGACCAGCTATAGTCGCGCGTACTTAACCGATATATACTTCCTTTATATTGACAATTCCTGAGGAGTTGTATAGATTCTAGCGTATATGTATATTATGTTGTAGTCTGGCTAGTGTCGATTGTATATGTCCGGCATTAGCCGTTAGTTTATATTGCATTTTGTTTCTGACATTCAGTGTCGGAAACACAGATAATAAAGTACGTGTTTTCTTGTTTAATCTTATTTCTTGTCTTTGGTTGGCGTGCCTAACAGAACTATGGGTTTACAGAAAGGGAAATTGTACTGCATCAGTCAATATCAAATAATGCATTGTTAAATGCAAAATTCAAAAATACAACTTGTTGCGGTTGTGTTTGGAGAAAGAATATAAAAAAACCATTAGAAGGTTGGCAAATAATATGTTGCTATCATTTGGAACAAAAGATATGAATATGATTCACTAAAAAAAATATTTTTTATCATTGAAACATTGATAGTTTCAAAAATTTTGTTTGAATGGCTTCAATAACAGGACGCTATTGATATTTAATACTTTATGCCTGTCCATTATGCAGTGACTTTGCAAAACCATTGGTCATTTTTAGTGATACATTCTAGCATATTGATGGATAGTTACTTAGAAAACATAAAAAAGAGTAACCCAAATGTACACAAAAAAGTGAATTTTTTGAAATGAAAAATATTTGTCTGATTCTGGTAAAATATAGAGAATTACAGTAAGACTTGCTAGCTCAGTAATCTCTATAACCCAAATACCTGTCTGTCAAACACTTTTTAGAGAGTACACTCTATTTTTAGTTTTAATTCATCTCTGTAATTCAGACGTTGTTACATGTTTAATCAAAAACTTTTGCATAATTTGAACTTTTTTTTATCAATATTTTTAAATCTCATAAAAAACTTTGTTTATAATATACAATGCAATTGAATAAGTCATTTCACACTAAGCAAGGAAAACCTTGAAATTGTTGCTCCTGTGCATATTGTTGGCTTTAATTTAAATGATAAATTGGATGTGTTTA
The DNA here is from genome assembly GCA_032358265.1 of Vaucheria bursata. Classification (NCBI taxonomy): domain Eukaryota; class Xanthophyceae; order Vaucheriales; family Vaucheriaceae; genus Vaucheria; species Vaucheria bursata. The sequence continues at coordinate 36,944 of JAULBW010058306.1, forward strand.
AAGATATTGAAGCTGGATTATCATTTTGTTAAATAAAGAAGTACGATTTCTGCACTTCAACTGTTTTGAGCATTAAGAAATCAAAATCTTCTCTAATAAAAGCTGCTATAAATAATAATGGTCTTACTATAAATCCATGAGAAAGATTGAAAGGAAGTGTATTAAAGTTGGATAAAAAGCTATTCAAATGGTTTACTTTGGCAAAGAGAAGAATTATTCCAATAAATGGAGTACAATTAGAGAAAAAGCTCTCAAGATTGCCAATCAGAAGGGATTAGATAAATTCAAAGCAAGTAATGGTTGGCTTGAATCTCTTCAAAAAAGACACAACACTACTTTTAAATCTCTATCAAGAGAAAGCGCATTTACAGATTGTACTGCTGTCAATAATTAAAAGAACCTTATTCCTGCAATTTTGGGTTTCTAGTTTTTGACGTCTTTAATGTCGAAAAGACTGGACTCTTTTGGCAGGCTCTTCCTAACAAAAACTTGGTACACAAGACAGAAAAATGCAAAGGCGGGAAGCTGGCAAAGGAAAAGCTCACAATATTATTTGAAGCATCAGCCTTGGGAGAATAGCTAACTCCCCTCAAAATTCGAAAATTAAAAATGCCACAATCTCTTAAGAAGATATTACCTTCTGGTGTTGAGTGAAGGTCAAGCAAAAAAGTTTGCATAATGCCTTCAATTATGGGTGAATGGATTTCTGATCGGAATACCAATTTGATAGCCTCAAAGTGAAAAATTATTTTGCATCTCAATAATAACATAATGCATCATTATCTTGAATTTTCAAATATCAAGTTAAAATTTTCATCAGCAAATACAACAGCTGGTATTCAACTTCTAGATTCTGGTATCATTAAAACATTTAATTGCTTCAATAAAAAAAAGATGATAAGCTCCATAGTTGATAGACTTGATGAAGATGATTTAAATGCATAGGAATGGGTTTTATCATTTACAATAGCTCATGCTGCAAAGTGCATCAAAAAAGCATGGAGTGAAGTTGAAGAAAGAGTTACCATTAACTTTTTTTTAGCATACTTGAATTGGAGTGATTGGTGATGTTGTACAATATATTGAATTCAAAATTGATTAAAGGACAAAAAGCCTTACCAATATTTACAAACTGATTGGAATGATAATATTGTTAGTTGAAGATATAGAAATGTCAAACATAGAGCAATAACTGAAAAATAATTTCTTAGAAAGAATTACAGTCTGTAATTCTTCAAGAGGATTCAGATGGCGATTGAAATATAAAACCGGTAACTTGATTAATGCTTAAACTGCATTCAATAGTAGTCGAAAAATATTGTTATCAAGATCCTGAGTTGATTGACCACCATGTTACTTCAAGAAAAAAGTTTAAAATTATGGGTTCATCAACATTGACGCAGGCTTCTTTTCCTGACTACTTTGTTCAAAAATAATAAATTTTGAAAGGATTTTTATTTTTACAATTTATAAACTTGTAGCAAATAAAAGTAATATATATCAATGTCTATAGAACTATTTTCTAAATATTTCTGAACAATAGTAAGTTAATGAAAACCTCTTTAACCAGAGCACCTTTTAAGTTGAACAGTTTTGTCATTTGCCACAGAACGTTCAACTTAGCAGGATTTACAGTAATGCAATTTTAGAAAGAGCAAAAAACAATTTTTAAGAATATAACGAAAATTTTCTGTTAATATTTTGACTACCTAATTATATAAATTTGCTACACTGAACAATTTCAAGTGGAATGAAAAGCCAAATCTTTCAGTTCCCTAGAATTTGGGTGGGTGGTGGGGGGGTGATGAGCTTGGTACTGGCAACTATTTTTGGGGGGCTAACACTTGTAACCAAGGGAACTCAAGCATTAGATTATTAAGATTTTTTCGTTCTCTGTGAGACATGCCAGCATATATATTTACAATAATTCTGGCTTGCTCTAATCGCCATGCTGGAATTTTGTTTGCTGATACTCGCCCATAGCTGCAAAGTAGATAAAAATAATGCACATGAATAAAATTTCCAGTATGATTTTGGTAGTACTAAAGCTAGAGGGGCCTGCCGAAAAGAATTATTTTCGGTGACTTTTGAAATTATTCTAAAATAAGCATCTCATAAAAATGAATCAAACCAAAAAGATTTGACTTTCAAATTGATAGAAAAAATAGCAGAACATTCGGACATCCATATATATTTTCTCTTTGAATCAATGATATTTATAAACTAATAATACTATTTAATTTTCCTATTACAGTACTAGTGGGCTATTTTATAATATTTATTTTCTACTAATATCGAGTACTAATTGAAAATCCATATCGAAATTGCATGTAATTATACAAAAAGAAATGAATATAGCATTTTTTCCACGACTACAAGGTTCACTAGTTGATACAAATTTCTAGAGGTAATATATATATATATATACAAATCTTTAAATATCGCACAAAAAGTAAGCCAATCTCAGAAACACATTCAAAAATCAATGTAAATGTTATTGCATATGCTGGTAACATGGATAGTACTAACTGCGTATCGTTAGCGATATTATAGATACTCATATATTATAATAACTAGATAAATAGGACAAAATACTACAAAAATGCCAAGTAAACCAATACTTTAAACAATTGTTTTTCCAAACATATTGCCGTTTCAACTGTAAATCTTAACAAATGACAGTTTATTTGAGATAACTTGCTATGCTGATCACTTTACGACAATTCGTTTAACAAAAAAATCTTAATTATAAATAAGGATTCTAATGAGTTTAAGAGCATTTGTTGGTTTAAAATTGGTTCATTTTATTACAAGGTGACATTTGACATCACTTTTAAAATGCAATTGTTCTCTTCAATAAAAAATAGTGGAATACTGCATTGTCAGCAATCCTAGAAGGACAATATATATATATATATGACAAAGTTAACGATTGCTTGAATTGTTACTCACTAACACTTAAAAAAATACGCCTTAAAGGATCCCATATTTCAATGATGTAAAGAACAGTATGGTAACCAAGGTTACCATACTGTTCTTTAATTTTAATTAAGATGCTATTATAATAATTATGTTGAAAAATTGTGAACTTTTTGCATCCTAAGTATGCAGCAAACTTTGATTATAACAAATTAGTCGGGGCCACGAAATCAATTTATTACTTCCAAAATTCATCATACATAAAAAACTGAAGCGGAACTTAGCATGACATTTATCTTTTGCTAATCAGTGAAAATTCGATGAAAAGAGATTACATTGCAGTAATATAAATATACTTATTGAATACTAAGCATTTTGAAATCTCACCTTCCAGATATAATTGCAATTAAAAGATTCAGCAATATTATTGCCACAATCACCATAAAAATTGCCCAAATAATGGAAAGCAAAACCGGAAATAATCCCTCATCCAAGTCGCTAAGTTCATAATTGCCCAACGTATATGAAATAGATGATCTCAGAGCCCTGAACATGGAATCGAAAGGCGCTGGAGCAGACACATCTTGGCATATCTCTTGCATTATTTGAGTACTCTCGTTGCAAGAAAATCCTCCATTTTGACCCCCCATGATGATAAAAAAGGCATTGCCAAATCCAATCATAACAATCAGAAGAATACTGAGAAAAATCCTACAAAAAAGAGAACATACATGGCTTTAACCAATTCGCTGACAAACAATAATAGGAGGAATAATTTAAGGGTTTGATATGGGTGTAATTTTATAAAAAAGTATGCTCAAAATTATTTAAATGTAATAATTGGACTGTTATTTTTGATTTTTTGAAGGAACTTTGTAATGCAGAAAATCATGGCAGAGCTATTTTAAAGATGAATAAAACGGAATAAAATCAAATAAAACAAGTGGATTTCAGTACTTTGTACTTCAAAAGTACATTCATACATGAAATTCGCCCCTTGTATATGCAAATCTGAAGCTAAACTTCAACCATATATGATTTTGTTAATTTTTCATAAGTGAAAGTTTGTCAAAAGCTAATTTGTTATATTCAAAGAAGCTTACTGTGTAAAAACTGATAAAAACTAATGTAGTTTTAACTCACTTAATATCGAATATGACTTGAAAAATCATATATACCATTGGACCATAAGAACAGAATGGACGCATGAAGTACAGCAATTTAAACCACAAGAGTAGGGATGTTATCCCATGAAATCCTGCTGCAAACGATGACTGCGGGTTAATACTCTGCAATACCACCCCCGTCAACAGAAAAAAATAGGCGGGGAGATCTAATAAATTCCACGGATCTTTCAGATACTTCCATAGGTTTCCATCATGTCTCAGTTGCAGAAATTCAAGCACAATGAAATACAAACTGTAGACAACCTTGAATAAATAAAAAAACATTTGATTTTTACATATTATATATATATATATAACTTGGCAAAATTGTCTGTAAGAATAAGAAAAATTGAGTACTATTAGTAGTTTTTAGAGCATTTGAATAGATAACATCCAAGCTGGATTGAATATTATCTATAGAAATAACTCTTCTAAAAAGTTACTTTCTTGTAAAACTAGAAATAATTTCTGCAATGAAAATTGTAATTATTTATGTTTTTTGAAGAATTTTTATTTTGCAGTATCTGTATTAAAAATTATTGAGAATTGTAATTTGGATTTAGCATATGTAGAAATATGCACTTATTTCATAGAGTGGCACTGTTCAACATGTGACCAATTTTTAGATCTGAAAAACAAGCATCATCACTTTACAGACATACTGGAAATAACATGTTCAAAAGTCATATTGAGCTTTTATACGTGGAAGAAATAGATGGCTCTAGAAGTTAAAGGAGAAGAAGCCTAGTAAAAAATAAAATGGAGAGTTACTGTAACCTTTCTCATATGGTGAAAATACAACACCCTAGTGAGGAGACAAAAAAAAACCTGCCTATTGTAAAAATGTATAGATTTTAAGCCCACAGTTTTTCTCTGAATACATCAGCCAAGTGCTGTATTTTAAGTAAACTAAAAGTATACATCATTTATAAAAAAATGTAAAAATTTGAATGCAGCACGAGCATTTATTCGAGGAAAAATATTAGTATTTTTTTCGATAAAAAAGGCAGAAAACTCAGTATTATTGAAAATATATGAATAAGTTACCGAAAAAATTATACCCAGCCTTTGAAAGAAGAGTAAGAATTTTGAAGTATAAAGTAATCCAACAATAAATCACACAAAAAAATCTCAAAAAAACTTGTCGAGCGTAATAATATAGACGCATTAAAAATGCTTGCTTATAAAAATAATCCAACTATAGCGTTATTCCCGACTTAACTTATACTGCAGAAATATCTATTTTGAAGTATGGATTTCTATACTGCTGAAATGTAAAGCTAGTAAAACCTTTGAATGAAAATTCATCTATTTAAAAGATCTCAAACAGGGATGGGATACCAAGGGAAAAACTACTTGACGATGTCCCCTTCCAAGTTCAAACATGCCCTTTCAATGCCTCATCACAAAACGTGACTTTTCATATAACAAAATTTAGGGCTTACAATGATTTATATCAAATTAAAGCGCTTGAAATCGCTATCAAATTTTTCTTAGCAAATCAGAATTCACTCATCTTAATAAGCCGATGATTTAGATGAGAGCCAACCATTCAGACTGTGGGTTAACTCATATACGGACAGTAGAAGCAACAACCAAATTTATTCGTCACATGGAGCTTTGTTCAACAAAATATTTTGTATTTGCTTATTCTTTATAAGTGAAAATTCATCAAAAGTGAATTTGCTACATCCGAAACATGCATAAATTATGGAAAAGCTAATAATTACCTTATAAGTTTGCAGCAAATAAACACAAATTTTTGCAAAACCGCCGAGTTCAATAAACCTTTGATAGATAAAAACCAGTATCAAAAATGCCAAAAGTAGTCCAATATACAGTATAAGATTAAAAATATGCGTGCGGAAACCGTAGAGACGCCAGTGTAGCTGCACTGCAGCTGCCATTACCCGGGAATCAAACAATGATGGGTTATTTAGTTTGTAGCTTGCGCTTACACACGAAAAAAGCATGTCGTAACTTGCAAAGTGCTGCACAGGCACCAGATATGCTTCCACATCTCTCTCAATATAGGAAATTTCAGATATGAGGGGTACCATATCTCTAACCTAGTTGAAAGATAGAAAGTCAAGTAAAAATTGAGCTTTTTCAACTTAGTGAGTAACTTAGTTTAAATTCTTTAATATTCTAGATGGATCGCGTATGATATAGCAATCATATTGCCCAAATCACTCCGATATCAGCAAAAGAATTCAAATTGAGCTAATAATGCTAAACTCTATTATATATTTCATCAAAAGTTAGTAGCTTAAGCAATATCATAGTGGTCTCAAGTGAAGTTTTTATCACAATAAAAAATAACATTAATATATATATATATTGCATTTGATTTTCTATTGGTGCAAATTCGATAGTTTATTATTGTATTTCCATTAGTTTTAAAGTGATTAAATTTACCTTCATTTTATCAACTGAAATTTCAATTATATTCATTGACTATATCTTTCTTTGAATTTAATGGTATCTTGTTGTAATTGAAATTCAGCACTTTGCGAAGTGGTGAAAAGTTTGACAATAAATTTGAGTAACACTTTTAAGACGATATTTATTTTTATCTAAACCATTCATTCTTAACCATCACATTATTTCGTCAGAATGTTAATGCTTCGGTATTCGAAATATTCTAGAATTTTTATTATGTTTCAATGAGGGAACTTGTCATTGATCCGAATGAAAATTTAGTAATATCACTAATAACATAATGATAAGGCACCTTAAAACGAATATAAGAACACACGATGTCCACACAAATAGATGTATTGGTAACGTAAAAAGCAACATATTGCTGTATTTAGGGGAAATGGTAATTTTAGATATCAAAAATTTAAATAGTCTTCTCAAAATTACAAAGAGGCGTAAAGGCCAAATTTAAAAAAAAATACATAGTTGATACAAATCTGACTACTGACGCAAATAATTTTATTCTAGTAAGAGCAAGTTAAAAACTTACCCCTTTTGAAGGATCAACGTCAAAATCGCACGAAAAGTTACGGCCATACAGAATTCGTCTCATTTTGCCATCAATTTTCAACCTTATCTTTGTATAAAGCCTATGCAGCGCAAACTGGTCAACATTTGTATCTTCCGAATCGGTGGCTTCCATCGAATCCTCATAATCATAATTATGCTGTAAACTACTGCAATCACCGAAATTTAAGCTTTCTCGACATGATGTGCTCGAAAATATAGGGTCAGTTTTATGCCATGGCTTTTGTAAATACTTGAATTGTCCATTGCGTTTGATATAATTCTTCCATATTCCCAACGGAGACCTTGCCTTTGTTAATGAGACCCATATAGTGTGGTTTCCAATTGGAGCTCGCTTGATTCCTGATACCCAACTGTATGCAGGAACAAGGTGCGCTTCCTTCAGGAAAAATAAATTTAAAAATAAAATGAGTACATGATAGGAGTTTACCCACGTATAATATGCTGTAGTGTCATCCAGGCTATATCCGAATATATTTGTTTGTACATGTTCAGTGAATCATTCGCGCTTAACCAATGTCATGGAGGACTAACTCAATTTATAGCCTTCAATTGAAGATTAAATTAAAAATTAAAAATTGCAGAGAATTCATTACTTTTTTGTGAACAAGATAAGTAGCTAGTTTCTGTGGATATTATACCATAAAACATGTTCCATAGCACTAAATACTGAAAAAAGACTTGACATAATACTAATGAAGATATAAAAACATAGACACACTTTGCTACACTAAAAAATTATAACATATTTTACTGGATTTTACAACTTTTTCAAATTATTCTTTTCCTTTCATTTTCAAATCAAACAAGGCAATGATTGTTTCTGTGAAGCCATGTGACAACATGGCAAAGAACTTAAATATTGGTAAAAAATACCTTAAGAAAATCTGCCATGAGTGCTGGATAGGCAGAAATGATGTACAAAAAGTCGTAGTGGTTGAGCTTGTCCAATGGGTGTTCACTATTTCTCTGCTTACTCCTGATTGGGTAATAAAAATTCCACGCTGGTTTTAAGACGCCCATGATGCTTGTAAGGGCTTGTATGTTTTCCTCGTCTACAGCACACCTTAAGGGACTTCCAACCTAAAAAACAAACAGAAAAGTGTACATAATTTACCCATTAATCTTTTCCCCCAAATATTGACCTTGTATAAATTGTATCAAATTACTCTTTATATATGGTTAAAAGAGTTGCCAGAAAAGCAAAAACGTTGAAATATATACGATTCAGAATTGATTCATTCAAACACGATTCAAATTGACTCGAGTAAAGGAATAGGAATTTGGTAAAAAGTGATGTAACTCAAAGTCAACTATATATGACCCAAAGCGGCAAGAAAATATTTCAAGGAGTCATTTTCGATTTACATCAATGAAAATAGTTAGCACAAAAAATCTTATCATAATATCATATCCAAGCAATTATTATGAATAGAGTTGTTTTGGAGTCAACTTGAAAAATTCATAATATAGCCAAATCAATATTTTTGATGATAAAAAATTGCCTTGTAAAAATTTTCTAATTTTCTAATTTTTACCTTTACAGTGTTAAGAACTTCTTTAGTTTTTTTTCCTCTTTTGAAGAGCTCAAAATTTTTAAATTTATTTGGATAATTTAAATTGCGTACTTCTAGTGCATATTTTGGGTTAAAATATAAAACTACAAATTCTAAATATTTTTTTTCTTCCTTCTTGAACTTTTATGCGTTTCTTTACAAGTTATATAATTTGACATCTCAACTTTGAAACTCTTTTGGAAAAAAAATGTTTCTTTTTCCTTTTTAATTTTATATTTCAAATTTTTTTACAAATGTACATTGAGGACTTGAAAAAGGGTGAAAGTGTTGAACGCATTGCAAAATTGTGCTAGTCTTTTAAAACTATTTTGAACTAACTCATTATGAGATAAAAAGTCATCCTTACTGATGCATTTATCATTCCTTAAATCCCTTTTTCGTAAACTGCTCTACAATAGAATAGAAAAAGAATGGATTTATCATCTTACAGCAATTGTTGGGTATAACAAATCTGTCAGGAATAAATTAATTGCATCTAAAATAAGTTACATCTGAGAATCTGAAATAGAATTAGACACAGAGATATTTTTGTTCATTCCTCATAAGATAATATTCGTTAAAAATGAATTTGCTATATCCAAAGTTCACTGCAAGAACTTACCACAGTATGATGAATACATAAGTTAGAGCGCCATTCTGGTGGAAGCTTTATGTCATTATGTTCAGATTCAAGTAAAATTTTTACTGCAATATCGTTTCTCGGAATAGCCCAGGTTAGCATGTTTTCTGGGTACAGCGAGTGACTCTCAACTTCTTCAGACCAGCAGTGATTAAGTGTTTTATGATCAGCTCTATTGTGCACTCTCCACAAATTCGGAGTATCCGTAATTAGCTTTCTTGCTTCGAAAGAATTCAACATTTCCCAGGCTAAGGCAGCTACAGTAAGATTTCTCTCTAAAACAAAAATAAATAAATTAACATAGGATATCGTACAGTCATATTTGAATGTTTCGAATGTATACATTCCTTGCTACTTTTGAAAAAGATTTGTACTGATTAAAAATTTGAAGTTGAAACCATGATATTACTTAATTTTAAAGCGCTAATTTTGAATATAATGGATCTGCTGAGACCATCAAATTCATTTGCCATAAAAAAAACTAAAGCTAAAATTGGTAAAATATGTCATTTATGTTTTTTTGTCATATGTGAAAGTTAGTTTAATATCAAACTTCTTATATCCAAAGGTAATTGGAAATCCGATTTACAACTAGTTGAATCGTATTTGTGCTTACATAATTCTAATAGTTCTATACTAAGAAGGCACTGAAAATTTTCTTTCACAAATTTGGGAGTTTCAATATAATGGCTTACACTTATTAAAGGCCGTAGACTAAGTACCTGTAGATAGAAGAGCTTCCACTTTTTCTTGAAGCACTTTTACTAGCTCCGGTCTAAAAATAGAATCTGTCTGAGATCGAATCATCATACTCATTATCTCTTTACCATTGTCACTATCCAAGTTTTCTGCTGCAATACTAAGAGGTGAATCGCCATTTTCGTTTTCATATTCTAAGTCTGCTCCTTTCTCCACCAGAAGTCTAAATAAAAAATTGGGCTTAGGTTATGGATTCAGCCATAAGAAATGTCCACTGTATCACTGAAAATTTTTCCTGACATATGTTGAGATATCACCAGCCATGAATAGTCATATATTTGTTTTTGGATTCATGCAGGCTAGTATAGTATATAGCACAATCCAGTATTATAGCCACTATTTGCATGTTCAGTAAAAGAATAAGTTTCTTGAACAATGCTTAAGTGAAAGTATGACTACAGTGATGAATCTTTATTATCCGTCTAATGTCTTCTCTATTATTCATTCACAGTTTTTCATCTCTATTGCTCTATCATTAGATTTTTGTAACATTTTGGGTTGAAAATAGACGAGGTAAAATAAGTTTCCTTTTTCATATTTACCACAAACACTACCTGACCAAATTCATATCGAGACTTTCAACTGCATAAATCAATGGAGTATTCATTCCGTCATCAGGAATATTGGCACTAGCTCCGTGTTCTAGCAATGCTGCTACTATTTCACTAATCTCCTCTTTCTTATCAATGCAAGCATTCATGACCGCATCTTGTAATGCGGTACAGTGATTTCCACGGACCAAGTTTACGTTGATGTCAGAAGCGCAGAGTAGCATGTCCACGATAGGTTTACTGCCACGAGCAACTGCCAGGTGTAAGCCTGCAAATAAGATTAATACATATTGAAATATGTCATCTGTATACCCTGTTCTTATGTGCCGTCTTATAAACTACAGAAAACTTAAGGCATATCAAACCAATCAGGACCACCGAATTAATCCGTTCTAGCCGAAAAGCTGAAGGTGGACTTGGTACAGTCTGACTTTCGTTTATTCCTTATAAGTGATACATCGTTAAATTTTGCTTGGCAAAAGAGAATTTTTCTAGTCTTCCCAGTATGTAACATTATTTATGTGTCATAATACTCACAGACTGTAACAATGCAAAGTACAAATTTTACAAGCTTGACTACCTATGCTAAAACAATTATCTACATAGCAATGAAAATAATAGGGGTAGATGATTAATTCGACTGAACTCCATGGTTGCAATTTGTGGAGTACTGATGATGTCACTAGTACACCCAATGACTGCACTAGTATGTATTTATGAATAGAAAATAGAAATAGTTTCCTGCACCAAAATCGGATAGCAATATTTCTTTGTACATGGTACATGATTGAGTAAAATTATCATTTTATTTAAAACAATTTAAATAATTGTGTTTTAGAACAATATGACTTTGTAGTAAGCAATGTGCATTGAAAAACCTTTTCAATGATCGCATATTAATTATCGTATTATTTGAATTTGTTATCTGGTACTACAAAAATAAATGGCACTGGTCGAAAAGTCATATAAAATGGCATGAAAAATCGATTCTATTTTTTAAAAACTAATACATTTATACGATATGCTCATTTTAGAGTAATTTCAAAAATCGCTGGAAAATGATACTTCTCAGCGGGTACCTCTTACTAAGTACTTTCATTGAATATAAATATAATGCAGTTAATATTTCATAAACTAGCAGCATCGGTTGCCTTAAAAGTTATTATGTATTTGAATATTCCAGATTATATATATATATATCTATAAACACCAGCAAATGGAGGTCAGTGGAGTAGTAAGCTATCACATATTAGAATATATCATTTAGCGGAATATCGACTGTATACTTCTTACTAGTTCCACTGCATATGCTTAAAATATAATATGCTGGTTTAGGTTCTTGTGAAAATTAGATGATCACCTGTACAACCCCGATGCTGCTCTGTCTCCATTTGAACATTTGAATCCACATTATACTTCAGAAGCAATTCAATAAGTTCTTTTGAACCATGTTTAACTGCAGTATGAAAACAAGTCCAGCCATCCGCAACATTCAGTTCGTTCAAGTTTGCATTTGCCTCTAATAGTGCATGGGCTGCACTGACCTGAAATAGGAAAAAATATGATATTCCGTGGAAAGTAGAATTGAAAAAGCATCAAAATATTTATCGGTTTATTTAAAAAATTCAATGGTTCTGACAGATTTGTTATACCTAGCACTTACTGAATTATCTATAAATGTCATTAAGTTTGTGGTACTCAACATACATGAAATGCGTCATAATTACTTACTTTTGAACATTATGATTGAACATTAAAAATCATTTCCGATGATAGCAATTTTAACATCTAACGACAGTCATAATTGAATTGAATTGAATTGAATTGAATTGATTGGAAGTAATATTGTCTGTCCTATTAAAAAACTCACATTATTCACTCTACACGCCCAGTCCAAGGGGGTTCGGTATTCTGCCTCAAAGCTATTATCTCGAAGTTCTATATTAGCCCCAGCATTTATGGCCATTTTTACATAGTAGCCAGGGCATTGTATGGCAAACATTGTAATAATAGGCTTTCCGTTTAATCTACGATCGATCCAATAAGTACTAGTCTGTCTCAATTGCTCGAATAGAACATTTATACATTCGATTATAGGTTCAGCCACAGGGATGCCTTCTAAATTCAAAAATCCATCTAAAGGGTCGCCACCATGAGACAAAAACAGCTCCAAAAGCGGTTTACTACCTGAAGAGAACATTTTTCTTGTGCTTCAGTGCAGTTTTATCGATTTTATTATTAACAATTCAAAATTGTAAATTTGAAAATGTATCCATCATTGTACGAATGAAACATTCACAAAGTGCTCTAATTCTTCAGAATTATTTTATCTATTTATTATGAAAAACTCAAAAAAATAATCATGAATGATTTCCTGATTGATGTAGTATCAAACCTTTTATAAAAACTACCCAAATAATTGCTATTGATTTTGAAATTATTTTGTCTATTTTATTATGAAACATCTGTATAATAAATATGAAAGGTCTAATGGCTAATATTGTGCTAGATTTTTTATGAAAATTACCTAAATAAGAATATTTTTTCTTCTTAGATTTATTTTACCTAATTTACTATGAAAAACTAAAAAAAGTACTCTTGTTCAGAGCAAATGAATTTATACATGAAACACAAAAAACTATAGCTAATTCATATATCTCTTACTAAAGCTTACAGAAGAATCAAAATAAGTTTTAAACACAAATACTTGGTGTAGGTAGAATAAATTTTTTAGGAAGTCATTTTATTAACAGTTCTGACCTACTCGAACTGCAACCGATAAAGCTGATCTGTCAAGTGAATCACGGAATGTTGTTGACGCTCCAGATTTCAGCAATAATTCAGCTGTACTGTACACGTTTTGTGGATCAGCTTCACAAGCATATATAAGCGATTGGGAGTATTCTTCTTGTGCTATTTGTGAGCTATTTTTTACCAGTACTTCCATCATTTTTAAATTTCCGCAGCGAGCTGCCATTTTTAAAGCAGCCCCGTGACCTTTCAAAATTAAGAAAAAATTTGATTAGAGGGTTCAATAATTCCATTTTTTTTTCAAACTATCCACCAAAAACATTGGGAATTTTAATTTGACAACTGAAAAAAGATTATAAAAATCAGACATAGATACAAATATTGTTAGAGTAGTTACGATATTCAATTTAGATTTTTAATACAAATTTTTTATTTGGTCAACCATAATTGTTACAGTGTGCTTAATGAGTAAATATGGCAATGAAAACAGAATAAGTAAAATGGAAAAAAATTAATTACGTACTATAAGCAGCAACGAAAAATATTGGCAACTGACGTTGAAAAATATTGATGACATTAAAATATATATTTTCATACCTGTGAATGTGCAGAAAATAAAAACTTAGACTAGAAAATAACTTATGTTACAAAAAAATCCATAATGTTTGCTTTCAATTTTTTACCAAGTAAATAAAGCATGCTGATAGCTGCTAACTAACCCATGCAATAATATATA